>CM023202.3:50403036-50674180 GCA_004115045.4 Sinella curviseta | reverse complement strand
TCCTACTCTTAGAGCTAGTGGACTGCACTGATATGAAAGTAACGGCGTTATTGGAAACCACAAGCAATTTGATTTTGTCCGCAACCGCTCTCGTCATCAAACTGATGACTAGCTACAAAAACATCGTCTGCTATCGCTACGTGTCATTAGATACGTATTCTTTACGTTACGAATTAACGATGCGGGTTATTATTTGACACAACTATATTCGATACCGCAGTTTCAGATAAAAATAAACGGAAGCTAAAATTACCACCTGTCACGTAAGCAATTTGACGGCATTGCAGCTGACGAATATTTGCAAAAACAAAATAATTGCATACCCACCAACTTTGGAATGTTGATTTTGACAACCAACACAATCTGTAAGTAGTTCCAAAAATTATGTCAAAATTACCCCTGACAAACTTATCAAGGCATATTTTATCATCCGCTATTTCGTGTCATTGTTGATGGGATCACGTTTTTAATGTGTTTGGTATATTTGTATAGGTTGCAAATAATTTGCAACTTCAATGTAACTAGCTTGCACATTATTCAGAGATGGAAATGAATGGTTATGATCTGCGCGGGAAGTTGGCGATACTGACGAAGGGTGGTACGCTCGATTCAGCTGGTATCATTTTATTACGGATAGACAATGTTTGATCAGGACGCGACTTTAGATTATCTTTCGCATATCGTTAACTCTACATTCACTTTGTTGCTTCTGATTCCTCTGAAGTGGGAATTGATGACTGTTTTTCACGAAAGGATTTGGTGAACTCTTCTCACCATCTTATTCTGTTGTGGTAAGCTTGCTGCGATGAGGATGGTTGTTGGTTCTTGTTTGAAGGGGCTTTTGGGGTGGTCTGATTTCTGGGAATGTGATTAGTGGTGGTGGGGATTTTGTGTCCTGTTTGCTATGTTTGAAGACTTGTTGGTTGGGAGCAGTTTTGCTGCTTTCTTTATATTTCTTTATATTTGTCTGTCTTGAAAGTTCAGCACTTGTTGTTGAGCCATGCGGACTGTGCTGTTGTCACTTTTTTGGTTACAATAAAAAATTTTCATTTTCTGTAAATGTGCACCATACTTTACACGCTATCTTCACCTAATGCGAGAGGCTTTACAGAGGAAAGCGAGAACGGTGAATCCAGCAATCATGGTTTGGGGTGGGCGTGCTCCGAGGCAGGATGATGGGGTGACTTAATACAAGTAAGCAACTCGCTCTATGGGATAGTCAAACCTTGATAGCACGAATGTGTGGTTTTGACTTGTAAGAGTGAGTTGGTTCAAGAGTGTGATTATTAGGTGTTACTCTGATGAATACTTGTCCACGACAGTCTTGTTCTCTGATTATTTGCATGTAAGAAGACGTCTTCTCTGAAGATTAGATTTACTAGATGTTATGCATAAATATGTGTGATGTAATATATGACAAAAGTAATAATTATATTATATTACTAGAAGAGGGGCCAGTAGGCGACTAAGTCGCCTACAATTAAAGAGATGGCAGTTCCAATTTCAATCTATAAGGTTTGTGAAATCCGTTAGGATAGCCGAACTTGACAAAAAGCTTTCATCTCAACAATGTACAAACGTGATCAGTTTTGGAGCATGCCTATGATTGATCCCACTTCCAGCTGTCAGTTGTCTCACTGATCCCCATTTATCCCCATATAGAGACCAATTTTGGCGATTTGCTCAAAAGGCACAGCTGCAGCTGCTCGATTGTTTATTGTTGTTTTTAATACAACCATGAGCAATATTCAGTAACCCCATTATTTTTGCAATGCCCCATTACATATGCAACGCCCCATTGCATTAAATCCCATTACATTTGCAACATCCCATTACATTTGCAACAGCCCATTACATTTGCAACAGCCCATTACATTTGCAAAATCTCATTCCATTTGCAAAATCCTATTATATTTGCAACGTCTCATTGCATTTGCAAAATCCCATTACTTTTGCAACATCCCATTACATTTGCTGCAAACAATCACTTGTTTCAAAAAGCTATGGAAATGCTCCACGACACCAACCCAATCTCTAAACCCCATTACATACCCACAGCAACAAAAAACACCCCACGTACAACAACAACATGTAACAACAGTAGTAGTAATATGAACGTAACGTTTGTAATAACCATTCATTTGTTGCAAGATTTAAATGCTGTGAACGCGCCACGCCACTCCATCTCTTTACATACTCACTCACAACAACAAAAATCAGCCCACATACAAACACAACATGCAACAGTAGTAGTAAATATGAAAGTAATGATGAGCATTGTGGCTTGCTTGAGAAAAGTCGTTACAACTTTTTTAAAATTTGGTATTTTCGAAAAACTCTTTTAGCATTGAATAGCCAATGACAAAATAAACTAAAAAATAAGCAGGTCGAAGGTAGGTTATACGAACTTTTCGTGGAGAAATGTGGATTGGGACGAAACGGGAATAGGATCATATGGGCAGAGAGATGATGATGATGATGGATCGACAGAATCCGCAGTTGAACTTCTTGATTATGTAGAGATTTGCATGATGCCTAGATTTGCTAGCTGGGCATCACTATTTAAATGGACTGGCATATGACTCATGTCCATTAACAAGACACCTGGTAACAGAAGTGGACACAAATTTAATTTCGGCACAAAATCTTAGCACGTTTTCAGCTCCAGAGCTAAACAAGTCGGAATCAGGCGGTGTATTCTTAAATGTGCTAATCGCGGGATTAGCTAAATCTAATCCCAATCCGTATTCGCAAATGAATGCATGTCCTAAATCTAAGTCAAAGCAAATAAATCCGATCCCAAAGCAATTAAATCCGATCCCAAAGCAATTAAATCCGATCCCAAAGCAATTAAATCCGATCCCAAAGATATTAAATCCGATCCCAAAGCAATTAAATCCGATCCCAAAGCAATTAAATCCTATCCCAAAGCAATTAAATCCGATCCCAAAGCAATTAAATCCGATCCCAAAGCAATTAAATCCGATCCCAAAGCAATTAAATCCGATCCCAAAGCAATTAAATCCGATCCCAAAGCAATTAAATCCGATCCCAAAGCAATTAAATCCGATCCCAAAGCAATTAAATCCGATCCCAAAGCAATTAAATCCGATCCCAAAGCAATTAAATCCGATCCCAAAGCAATTAAATCCGATCCCAAAGCAATTAAATCCGATCCCAAAGCAATTAAATCCGATCCCAAAGCAATTAAATCCGATCCCAAAGCAATTAAATCCGATCCCAAAGCAATTAAATCCTATCCCAAAGCAATTAAATCCGATCCCAAAGCAATTAAATCCGATCCCAAAGCAATTAAATCCTATCCCAAAGCAATTAAATCCGATCCCAAAGCAATTAAATCCGATCCCAAAGCAATTAAATCCGATCCCAAAGCAATTAAATCCTATCCCAAAGCAATTAAATCCGATCCCAAAGCAATTAAATCCGATCCCAAAGCAATTAAATCCGATCCCAAAGCAATTAAATCCGATCCCAAAGCAATTAAATCCGATTCCAAAGCAATTAAATCCGATCCCAAAGCAATTAAATCCGATCCCAAAGCAATTAAATCCGATCCCAAAGCAATTAAATCCGATCCCAAAGCAATTAAATCCGATCCCAAAGCAATTAAATCCGATCCCAAAGCAATTAAATCCGATCCCAAAGCAATTAAATCCGTTTTCTGAGAATACGGATTAAAAACTATTCTCAAGTTCGGCTTAGCAAAATCGCAAATCCAAAAAGCCAATCCTGCCTCACACCAAGATTAAGCAATAAGAATGGCAATTCTATTTTCCTAAAATGTCAAATAATCAGCCACTGCTGATTGAATTGGTGTTAATTGTACTTAATTAACATTCTCGGTTAATTAGATGAAGTAGCTAGTAATCATTCCATACAATATTAAACAAAATTGAAAACGTTATAATTTTTTTGTGATTGGAAGTGGAGGTCCTGAGACAATAATGATATACAATGTACTTAGTTAAGACGTGATATGAATTAAAACATGTACATTTTTAGCACATTCTACGTAGCTAAATCGGCAGAAAGACATGCTAAGAAGTAAGTGGAGCACAACATCGATTGTCATTCAATATATGACCATTGAGTACAACTTACGTTTCCAGATAAGCAACACATGTCAAGAAACAACTAAAGACGTGTTGGGTCTTGCCTTAACGATGATGTAATTTCAAATAGAAGTGGATGGAAGAGGGACATGCATGCATGTTTTATAACTGATTGGCTGTTTCCGTCATCATGACACATGACAATAAAGCCATGTAGGTTTTCCAAATATGAGAACAAAAGATAATTATCGCTGAAGCCGAAATAAGAAGTTCATTCATTCTTTCATTCTTACAATTGCATTGAATTGCGTGCATTTGTGAATTTAGCTTCAAAGTTAACACAAAACTCCTCCAACTATAGTGTTATGTAGTGTACTTAGTTAAGACGAGATAACAGTCAAAACAAGTGCAGTTTGTACATATTTCATGATTATATCAGTAGACAAAACTGTTAGAAATAAGTTGGGCACTTCAATAAATAAAATACATATGACCTTGGGGCCAATTGCACCAAACTATCCTCTTTTGGTTATCATTACTCATTAACTTTACACGTCTTTCCCATTTAAAAATTTTAGAAATGCTTAGTAACAAGTGGAATTGGCAAAATACATGCAAACATATCTTCGTCCCTGTTTAGCATATCTTGCGATAAAGTAATTACATAACTAATTGACGTGGAAAAGAATATATATTCATGTTTTATCACTGAAGGCTTGCTTTTAAATATAGTTAAATGGTGCGTCAAAGTTACCTACCGTAACTTATGCATAATAATGCACAATAAGCTCGAACTTCTAATATCATGAAAACTCATTGCAAAACTACCACACAATCCAAATATGACAATAATTAAAAGATAATTGCTCCAAGGACCAAAATACGTAAACAGTATTTAGCATTTTAAATTAATAACAGATGCGTTATGATGAGAATTGGTGGTCTTGACTTGACTGACAAGCAGTCAGTTTTGACTCAACTTCCAACTGAACTGGACTGTAAGCATTGTATAATTTAAGTTTTAACTATGATGGCTTTACGACAAGATTCATAATTAATAATCATAAAATAAGTACAGCTGTACCTGTGCTCTTTACATATTATCCTTTTGCGCAGTACTGCATACATAGTAAGCAGGTAGCTAGTCGCCCCATTCTTCATCGTGAAGTTAAGTCCTGCTTTAATCTTAATCAAATCTTAAGCCGATTTTGTTTTTCGGCGAGAATACCAAAATTAATCGCGATTTTCTTAGGGTCATATTAGGAGTATAAATCCTGAAATAAATCGCATTTTGAGAATACGCTTCTAGCGTTTTGAATTTGTGATAAAATACTAGTTCCCTAGCTACCAAGTTGGGAATATGCTACTTACTACAGTCTCATTTCCGCGCATATACGAAATAACAGTTTCCTCGGATATTAAAGATAACTTATGGAAAATCGAATAAAAATATGTCATAATCAGAATAAAAACGAAGTAGCGGAAGAATATAATATCAGTGTGTGCAAGTGCCACAAACTGTTATGGAATATAATTGTCGCTGCTGTCGCTTTCTATGCTATCGCAATTAAGAACAATATACGTAGACATGGCCGTTTATCCATTAAATTTATGTTGACTTGAAGTCCATCCCAACAAAGTTAATTTATACCGTTACTGCCATTCGCAAATATAATTGGATACTGTATTTGTTTGTTCCAACAGACGAGTCCACAAAACATGTACATTACAATTATACGTGTATAATAAAATTGTAATTGCCTTCTGGAATGGCCGATCGATTTCATAATGAATTGATCTTTTTATTCGGCGTTTTATGTGTATACATAATATAGTCACAAATACAATTTCATATTCCATCTGTAACGCAATTCGAAGCCATTTTTTCAAAGAAAACTGAAAGGAAACAAATGCCATCCTAGGCATGTGGTGGTCTACTTATCGGCATATTCAATTAGCACAAGCTTGGATGCATTTATTGACGCAAACTTGAAAAATACTATTGGTGTTAGTTTATTGAAGAAATTTGAGCGCAGAAATTTTATCTTCATGGTACACAACGACGCACACGTCTTCCTATTTGCTTTCCCTTGTAACCATATTCCAGTGGAGCGTTCTCTGCAACAATGACTCAATTTTGCTTTACGTATATGTTGTATCGCGTGGTTGCTCTGAAGAAGCAGACCTGACGCAAAGTGAAAGCAAACTAGAATCATCAGTGAAAGAATAACAAGTCCATCCCCAAACAGCAAGATTCCGGATATGTGAAGATGTGCCCATTGTCCGATAATGAAGTAGGCACAAAATATGAAGCAGTATATGTTCAAAAATATAAGTAGCGGAATGAATGTCGTTCTGTGTATATTGTTGTATGCGGCACAAAATATGTGTACCTGCCTATAGCGCCTAATCAGATTTTCAAGCTTTGTGCCATTTTCACGACACATGTTTCGAAGCGCCAGATTTAGGGAAAACGTTGGGGTGAGCAGATGAATCAAAATCATAAGCGCTGTGTAGTTTAAAGATGTTTTCATAGTGACGTACAAATAACAGAATATGAGGAGACGTATCCCTAGTTGTGCGACGAATCCAAATTGCGAATCATCCTTCCAAATTAAGGATGGCACGGGATTCCATGAAACTTGCGGAACACCAGCACACGACACCCCAAATATTACTGGCATTTGAAATAAACCATGAGAAAGAACTCTCGTGACGAATACAATGAACTTGGTGTTTGAATCTAGACACCGTTGATCCAAATGCAGGTTAGTGTGTCCGGCAGTGTCCTCCGTTCCAACCTGCAACATTCCGTTCATAAAGCTCACAAAATCACGGGCCCTTAGTTTCACAAGTAACACCGAAATTGCCACCAAGACAGTCCCACTACCTATAAAGTTACAGACGACTATTCCAAACATGGACTCTCTGTCATATTTGCCACAGCCTAGCCACAAGAATCCGCCAAAAAGTAAAATGAGAAAATGTAGCTTGTAATGACTTGTAATGAACAACTCGTTGGACGTAAACTTTGCTCGGACCGGTGTTTGGCACCAGTCTAGATGCAATATATATGGACATTCAAAGGGATACAAGTTTAGTTTCGGTATGAAATCCAAGCACCGCTTCAACTCTCGAAGAAGGTTGTGGGGAATCAGCATTTTGATCCCAAGTAAAGACGCTATACTATATTTTGCACTTAAATTCCTACTCTTAGAGCTAGTGGACTGCACTGATATGAAAGTAACGGCGTTATTGGAAACCACAAGCAATTTGATTTTGTCCGCAACCGCTCTCGTCATCAAACTGATGACTAGCTACAAAAACATCGTCTGCTATCGCTACGTGTCATTAGATACGTATTCTTTACGTTACGAATTAACGATGCGGGTTATTATTTGACACAACTATATTCGATACCGCAGTTTCAGATAAAAATAAACGGAAGCTAAAATTACCACCTGTCACGTAAGCAATTTGACGGCATTGCAGCTGACGAATATTTGCAAAAACAAAATAATTGCATACCCACCAACTTTGGAATGTTGATTTTGACAACCAACACAATCTGTAAGTAGTTCCAAAAATTATGTCAAAATTACCCCTGACAAACTTATCAAGGCATATTTTATCATCCGCTATTTCGTGTCATTGTTGATGGGATCACGTTTTTAATGTGTTTGGTATATTTGTATAGGTTGCAAATAATTTGCAACTTCAATGTAACTAGCTTGCACATTATTCAGAGATGGAAATGAATGGTTATGATCTGCGCGGGAAGTTGGCGATACTGACGAAGGGTGGTACGCTCGATTCAGCTGGTATCATTTTATTACGGATAGACAATGTTTGATCAGGACGCGACTTTAGATTATCTTTCGCATATCGTTAACTCTACATTCACTTTGTTGCTTCTGATTCCTCTGAAGTGGGAATTGATGACTGTTTTTCACGAAAGGATTTGGTGAACTCTTCTCACCATCTTATTCTGTTGTGGTAAGCTTGCTGCGATGAGGATGGTTGTTGGTTCTTGTTTGAAGGGGCTTTTGGGGTGGTCTGATTTCTGGGAATGTGATTAGTGGTGGTGGGGATTTTGTGTCCTGTTTGCTATGTTTGAAGACTTGTTGGTTGGGAGCAGTTTTGCTGCTTTCTTTATATTTCTTTATATTTGTCTGTCTTGAAAGTTCAGCACTTGTTGTTGAGCCATGCGGACTGTGCTGTTGTCACTTTTTTGGTTACAATAAAAATTTTCATTTTCTGTAAATGTGCACCATACTTTACACGCTATCTTCACCTAATGCGAGAGGCTTTACAGAGGAAAGCGAGAACGGTGAATCCAGCAATCATGGTTTGGGGTGGGCGTGCTCCGAGGCAGGATGATGGGGTGACTTAATACAAGTAAGCAACTCGCTCTATGGGATAGTCAAACCTTGATAGCACGAATGTGTGGTTTTGACTTGTAAGAGTGAGTTGGTTCAAGAGTGTGATTATTAGGTGTTACTCTGATGAATACTTGTCCACGACAGTCTTGTTCTCTGATTATTTGCATGTAAGAAGACGTCTTCTCTGAAGATTAGATTTACTAGATGTTATGCATAAATATGTGTGATGTAATATATGACAAAAGTAATAATTATATTATATTACTAGAAGAGGGGCCAGTAGGCGACTAAGTCGCCTACAATTAAAGAGATGGCAGTTCCAATTTCAATCTATAAGGTTTGTGAAATCCGTTAGGATAGCCGAACTTGACAAAAAGCTTTCATCTCAACAATGTACAAACGTGATCAGTTTTGGAGCATGCCTATGATTGATCCCACTTCCAGCTGTCAGTTGTCTCACTGATCCCCATTTATCCCCATATAGAGACCAATTTTGGCGATTTGCTCAAAAGGCACAGCTGCAGCTGCTCGATTGTTTATTGTTGTTTTTAATACAACCATGAGCAATATTCAGTAACCCCATTATTTTTGCAATGCCCCATTACATATGCAACGCCCCATTGCATTAAATCCCATTACATTTGCAACATCCCATTACATTTGCAACAGCCCATTACATTTGCAACAGCCCATTACATTTGCAAAATCTCATTCCATTTGCAAAATCCTATTATATTTGCAACGTCTCATTGCATTTGCAAAATCCCATTACTTTTGCAACATCCCATTACATTTGCTGCAAACAATCACTTGTTTCAAAAAGCTATGGAAATGCTCCACGACACCAACCCAATCTCTAAACCCCATTACATACCCACAGCAACAAAAAACACCCCACGTACAACAACAACATGTAACAACAGTAGTAGTAATATGAACGTAACGTTTGTAATAACCATTCATTTGTTGCAAGATTTAAATGCTGTGAACGCGCCACGCCACTCCATCTCTTTACATACTCACTCACAACAACAAAAATCAGCCCACATACAAACACAACATGCAACAGTAGTAGTAAATATGAAAGTAATGATGAGCATTGTGGCTTGCTTGAGAAAAGTCGTTACAACTTTTTTAAAATTTGGTATTTTCGAAAAACTCTTTTAGCATTGAATAGCCAATGACAAAATAAACAAAAAAATAAGCAGGTCGAAGGTAGGTTATACGAACTTTTCGTGGAGAAATGTGGATTGGGACGAAACGGGAATAGGATCATATGGGCAGAGAGATGATGATGATGATGGATCGACAGAATCCGCAGTTGAACTTCTTGATTATGTAGAGATTTGCATGATGCCTAGATTTGCTAGCTGGGCATCACTATTTAAATGGACTGGCATATGACTCATGTCCATTAACAAGACACCTGGTAACAGAAGTGGACACAAATTTAATTTCGGCACAAAATCTTAGCACGTTTTCAGCTCCAGAGCTAAACAAGTCGGAATCAGGCGGTGTATTCTTAAATGTGCTAATCGCGGGATTAGCTAAATCTAATCCCAATCCGTATTCGCAAATGAATGCATGTCCTAAATCTAAGTCAAAGCAAATAAATCCGATCCCAAAGCAATTAAATCCGATCCCAAAGCAAATAAATCCGATCCCAAAGCAATTAAATCCGATCCCAAAGCAATTAAATCCGATCCCAAAGCAATTAAATCCGATCCCAAAGATATTAAATCCGATCCCAAAGCAATTAAATCCGATCCCAAAGCAATTAAATCCTATCGCAAAGCAATTAAATCCGATCCCAAAGCAATTAAATCCTATCCCAAAGCAATTAAATCCGATCCCAAAGCAATTAAATCCGATCCCAAAGCAATTAAATCCGATCCCAAAGCAATTAAATCCGATCCCAAAGCAATTAAATCCGATCCCAAAGCAATTAAATCCGATCCCAAAGCAATTAAATCCGATCCCAAAGCAATTAAATCCGATCCCAAAGCAATTAAATCCGATCCCAAAGCAATTAAATCCGATCCCAAAGCAATTAAATCCGATCCCAAAGCAATTAAATCCGATCCCAAAGCAATTAAATCCGATCCCAAAGCAATTAAATCCGATCCCAAAGATATTAAATCCGATCCCAAAGCAATTAAATCCGATCCCAAAGCAATTAAATCCTATCCCAAAGCAATTAAATCCGATCCCAAAGCAATTAAATCCGATCCCAAAGCAATTAAATCCGATCCCAAAGCAATTAAATCCGATCCCAAAGCAATTAAATCCGATCCCAAAGCAATTAAATCCGATCCCAAAGCAATTAAATCCGATCCCAAAGCAATTAAATCCGATCCCAAAGCAATTAAATCCGATCCCAAAGCAATTAAATCCGATCCCAAAGCAATTAAATCCGATCCCAAAGCAATTAAATCCGATCCCAAAGCAATTAAATCCGATCCCAAAGCAATTAAATCCGATCCCAAAGCAATTAAATCCTATCCCAAAGCAATTAAATCCGATCCCAAAGCAATTAAATCCGATCCCAAAGCAATTAAATCCTATCCCAAAGCAATTAAATCCGATCCCAAAGCAATTAAATCCGATCCCAAAGCAATTAAATCCTATCCCAAAGCAATTAAATCCGATCCCAAAGCAATTAAATCCGATCCCAAAGCAATTAAATCCGATCCCAAAGCAATTAAATCCGATCCCAAAGCAATTAAATCCGATTCCAAAGCAATTAAATCCGATCCCAAAGCAATTAAATCCGATCCCAAAGCAATTAAATCCGATCCCAAAGCAATTAAATCCGATCCCAAAGCAATTAAATCCGTTTTCTGAGAATACGGATTAAAAACTATTCTCAAGTTCGGCTTAGCAAAATCGCAAATCCAAAAAGCCAATCCTGCCTCACACCAAGATTAAGCAATAAGAATGGCAATTCTATTTTCCTAAAATGTCAAATAATCAGCCACTGCTGATTGAATTGGTGTTAATTGTACTTAATTAACATTCTCGGTTAATTAGATGAAGTAGCTAGTAATCATTCCATACAATATTAAACAAAATTGAAAACGTTATAATTTTTTTGTGATTGGAAGTGGAGGTCCTGAGACAATAATGATATACAATGTACTTAGTTAAGACGTGATATGAATTAAAACATGTACATTTTTAGCACATTCTACGTAGCTAAATCGGCAGAAAGACATGCTAAGAAGTAAGTGGAGCACAACATCGATTGTCATTCAATATATGACCATTGAGTACAACTTACGTTTCCAGATAAGCAACACATGTCAAGAAACAACTAAAGACGTGTTGGGTCTTGCCTTAACGATGATGTAATTTCAAATAGAAGTGGATGGAAGAGGGACATGCATGCATGTTTTATAACTGATTGGCTGTTTCCGTCATCATGACACATGACAATAAAGCCATGTAGGTTTTCCAAATATGAGAACAAAAGATAATTATCGCTGAAGCCGAAATAAGAAGTTCATTCATTCTTTCATTCTTACAATTGCATTGAATTGCGTGCATTTGTGAATTTAGCTTCAAAGTTAACACAAAACTCCTCCAACTATAGTGTTATGTAGTGTACTTAGTTAAGACGAGATAACAGTCAAAACAAGTGCAGTTTGTACATATTTCATGATTATATCAGTAGACAAAACTGTTAGAAATAAGTTGGGCACTTCAATAAATAAAATACATATGACCTTGGGGCCAATTGCACCAAACTATCCTCTTTTGGTTATCATTACTCATTAACTTTACACGTCTTTCCCATTTAAAAATTTTAGAAATGCTTAGTAACAAGTGGAATTGGCAAAATACATGCAAACATATCTTCGTCCCTGTTTAGCATATCTTGCGATAAAGTAATTACATAACTAATTGACGTGGAAAAGAATATATATTCATGTTTTATCACTGAAGGCTTGCTTTTAAATATAGTTAAATGGTGCGTCAAAGTTACCTACCGTAACTTATGCATAATAATGCACAATAAGCTCGAACTTCTAATATCATGAAAACTCATTGCAAAACTACCACACAATCCAAATATGACAATAATTAAAAGATAATTGCTCCAAGGACCAAAATACGTAAACAGTATTTAGCATTTTAAATTAATAACAGATGCGTTATGATGAGAATTGGTGGTCTTGACTTGACTGACAAGCAGTCAGTTTTGACTCAACTTCCAACTGAACTGGACTGTAAGCATTGTATAATTTAAGTTTTAACTATGATGGCTTTACGACAAGATTCATAATTAATAATCATAAAATAAGTACAGCTGTACCTGTGCTCTTTACATATTATCCTTTTGCGCAGTACTGCATACATAGTAAGCAGGTAGCTAGTCGCCCCATTCTTCATCGTGAAGTTAAGTCCTGCTTTAATCTTAATCAAATCTTAAGCCGATTTTGTTTTTCGGCGAGAATACCAAAATTAATCGCGATTTTCTTAGGGTCATATTAGGAGTATAAATCCTGAAATAAATCGCATTTTGAGAATACGCTTCTAGCGTTTTGAATTTGTGATAAAATACTAGTTCCCTAGCTACCAAGTTGGGAATATGCTACTTACTACAGTCTCATTTCCGCGCATATACGAAATAACAGTTTCCTCGGATATTAAAGATAACTTATGGAAAATCGAATAAAAATATGTCATAATCAGAATAAAAACGAAGTAGCGGAAGAATATAATATCAGTGTGTGCAAGTGCCACAAACTGTTATGGAATATAATTGTCGCTGCTGTCGCTTTCTATGCTATCGCAATTAAGAACAATATACGTAGACATGGCCGTTTATCCATTAAATTTATGTTGACTTGAAGTCCATCCCAACAAAGTTAATTTATACCGTTACTGCCATTCGCAAATATAATTGGATACTGTATTTGTTTGTTCCAACAGACGAGTCCACAAAACATGTACATTACAATTATACGTGTATAATAAAATTGTAATTGCCTTCTGGAATGGCCGATCGATTTCATAATGAATTGATCTTTTTATTCGGCGTTTTATGTGTATACATAATATAGTCACAAATACAATTTCATATTCCATCTGTAACGCAATTCGAAGCCATTTTTTCAAAGAAAACTGAAAGGAAACAAATGCCATCCTAGGCATGTGGTGGTCTACTTATCGGCATATTCAATTAGCACAAGCTTGGATGCATTTATTGACGCAAACTTGAAAAATACTATTGGTGTTAGTTTATTGAAGAAATTTGAGCGCAGAAATTTTATCTTCATGGTACACAACGACGCACACGTCTTCCTATTTGCTTTCCCTTGTAACCATATTCCAGTGGAGCGTTCTCTGCAACAATGACTCAATTTTGCTTTACGTATATGTTGTATCGCGTGGTTGCTCTGAAGAAGCAGACCTGACGCAAAGTGAAAGCAAACTAGAATCATCAGTGAAAGAATAACAAGTCCATCCCCAAACAGCAAGATTCCGGATATGTGAAGATGTGCCCATTGTCCGATAATGAAGTAGGCACAAAATATGAAGCAGTATATGTTCAAAAATATAAGTAGCGGAATGAATGTCGTTCTGTGTATATTGTTGTATGCGGCACAAAATATGTGTACCTGCCTATAGCGCCTAATCAGATTTTCAAGCTTTGTGCCATTTTCACGACACATGTTTCGAAGCGCCAGATTTAGGGAAAACGTTGGGGTGAGCAGATGAATCAAAATCATAAGCGCTGTGTAGTTTAAAGATGTTTTCATAGTGACGTACAAATAACAGAATATGAGGAGACGTATCCCTAGTTGTGCGACGAATCCAAATTGCGAATCATCCTTCCAAATTAAGGATGGCACGGGATTCCATGAAACTTGCGGAACACCAGCACACGACACCCCAAATATTACTGGCATTTGAAATAAACCATGAGAAAGAACTCTCGTGACGAATACAATGAACTTGGTGTTTGAATCTAGACACCGTTGATCCAAATGCAGGTTAGTGTGTCCGGCAGTGTCCTCCGTTCCAACCTGCAACATTCCGTTCATAAAGCTCACAAAATCACGGGCCCTTAGTTTCACAAGTAACACCGAAATTGCCACCAAGACAGTCCCACTACCTATAAAGTTACAGACGACTATTCCAAACATGGACTCTCTGTCATATTTGCCACAGCCTAGCCACAAGAATCCGCCAAAAAGTAAAATGAGAAAATGTAGCTTGTAATGACTTGTAATGAACAACTCGTTGGACGTAAACTTTGCTCGGACCGGTGTTTGGCACCAGTCTAGATGCAATATATATGGACATTCAAAGGGATACAAGTTTAGTTTCGGTATGAAATCCAAGCACCGCTTCAACTCTCGAAGAAGGTTGTGGGGAATCAGCATTTTGATCCCAAGTAAAGACGCTATACTATATTTTGCACTTAAATTCCTACTCTTAGAGCTAGTGGACTGCACTGATATGAAAGTAACGGCGTTATTGGAAACCACAAGCAATTTGATTTTGTCCGCAACCGCTCTCGTCATCAAACTGATGACTAGCTACAAAAACATCGTCTGCTATCGCTACGTGTCATTAGATACGTATTCTTTACGTTACGAATTAACGATGCGGGTTATTATTTGACACAACTATATTCGATACCGCAGTTTCAGATAAAAATAAACGGAAGCTAAAATTACCACCTGTCACGTAAGCAATTTGACGGCATTGCAGCTGACGAATATTTGCAAAAACAAAATAATTGCATACCCACCAACTTTGGAATGTTGATTTTGACAACCAACACAATCTGTAAGTAGTTCCAAAAATTATGTCAAAATTACCCCTGACAAACTTATCAAGGCATATTTTATCATCCGCTATTTCGTGTCATTGTTGATGGGATCACGTTTTTAATGTGTTTGGTATATTTGTATAGGTTGCAAATAATTTGCAACTTCAATGTAACTAGCTTGCACATTATTCAGAGATGGAAATGAATGGTTATGATCTGCGCGGGAAGTTGGCGATACTGACGAAGGGTGGTACGCTCGATTCAGCTGGTATCATTTTATTACGGATAGACAATGTTTGATCAGGACGCGACTTTAGATTATCTTTCGCATATCGTTAACTCTACATTCACTTTGTTGCTTCTGATTCCTCTGAAGTGGGAATTGATGACTGTTTTTCACGAAAGGATTTGGTGAACTCTTCTCACCATCTTATTCTGTTGTGGTAAGCTTGCTGCGATGAGGATGGTTGTTGGTTCTTGTTTGAAGGGGCTTTTGGGGTGGTCTGATTTCTGGGAATGTGATTAGTGGTGGTGGGGATTTTGTGTCCTGTTTGCTATGTTTGAAGACTTGTTGGTTGGGAGCAGTTTTGCTGCTTTCTTTATATTTCTTTATATTTGTCTGTCTTGAAAGTTCAGCACTTGTTGTTGAGCCATGCGGACTGTGCTGTTGTCACTTTTTTGGTTACAATAAAAATTTTCATTTTCTGTAAATGTGCACCATACTTTACACGCTATCTTCACCTAATGCGAGAGGCTTTACAGAGGAAAGCGAGAACGGTGAATCCAGCAATCATGGTTTGGGGTGGGCGTGCTCCGAGGCAGGATGATGGGGTGACTTAATACAAGTAAGCAACTCGCTCTATGGGATAGTCAAACCTTGATAGCACGAATGTGTGGTTTTGACTTGTAAGAGTGAGTTGGTTCAAGAGTGTGATTATTAGGTGTTACTCTGATGAATACTTGTCCACGACAGTCTTGTTCTCTGATTATTTGCATGTAAGAAGACGTCTTCTCTGAAGATTAGATTTACTAGATGTTATGCATAAATATGTGTGATGTAATATATGACAAAAGTAATAATTATATTATATTACTAGAAGAGGGGCCAGTAGGCGACTAAGTCGCCTACAATTAAAGAGATGGCAGTTCCAATTTCAATCTATAAGGTTTGTGAAATCCGTTAGGATAGCCGAACTTGACAAAAAGCTTTCATCTCAACAATGTACAAACGTGATCAGTTTTGGAGCATGCCTATGATTGATCCCACTTCCAGCTGTCAGTTGTCTCACTGATCCCCATTTATCCCCATATAGAGACCAATTTTGGCGATTTGCTCAAAATGCACAGCTGCAGCTGCTCGATTGTTTATTGTTGTTTTTAATACAACCATGAGCAATATTCAGTAACCCCATTATTTTTGCAATGCCCCATTACATATGCAACGCCCCATTGCATTAAATCCCATTACATTTGCAACATCCCATTACATTTGCAACAGCCCATTACATTTGCAACAGCCCATTACATTTGCAAAATCTCATTCCATTTGCAAAATCCTATTATATTTGCAACGTCTCATTGCATTTGCAAAATCCCATTACTTTTGCAACATCCCATTACATTTGCTGCAAACAATCACTTGTTTCAAAAAGCTATGGAAATGCTCCACGACACCAACCCAATCTCTAAACCCCATTACATACCCACAGCAACAAAAAACACCCCACGTACAACAACAACATGTAACAACAGTAGTAGTAATATGAACGTAACGTTTGTAATAACCATTCATTTGTTGCAAGATTTAAATGCTGTGAACGCGCCACGCCACTCCATCTCTTTACATACTCACTCACAACAACAAAAATCAGCCCACATACAAACACAACATGCAACAGTAGTAGTAAATATGAAAGTAATGATGAGCATTGTGGCTTGCTTGAGAAAAGTCGTTACAACTTTTTTAAAATTTGGTATTTTCGAAAAACTCTTTTAGCATTGAATAGCCAATGACAAAATAAACAAAAAAATAAGCAGGTCGAAGGTAGGTTATACGAACTTTTCGTGGAGAAATGTGGATTGGGACGAAACGGGAATAGGATCATATGGGCAGAGAGATGATGATGATGATGGATCGACAGAATCCGCAGTTGAACTTCTTGATTATGTAGAGATTTGCATGATGCCTAGATTTGCTAGCTGGGCATCACTATTTAAATGGACTGGCATATGACTCATGTCCATTAACAAGACACCTGGTAACAGAAGTGGACACAAATTTAATTTCGGCACAAAATCTTAGCACGTTTTCAGCTCCAGAGCTAAACAAGTCGGAATCAGGCGGTGTATTCTTAAATGTGCTAATCGCGGGATTAGCTAAATCTAATCCCAATCCGTATTCGCAAATGAATGCATGTCCTAAATCTAAGTCAAAGCAAATAAATCCGATCCCAAAGCAATTAAATCCGATCCCAAAGCAATTAAATCCGATCCCAAAGCAATTAAATCCGATCCCAAAGATATTAAATCCGATCCCAAAGCAATTAAATCCGATCCCAAAGCAATTAAATCCTATCCCAAAGCAATTAAATCCGATCCCAAAGCAATTAAATCCGATCCCAAAGCAATTAAATCCGATCCCAAAGCAATTAAATCCGATCCCAAAGCAATTAAATCCGATCCCAAAGCAATTAAATCCGATCCCAAAGCAATTAAATCCGATCCCAAAGCAATTAAATCCGATCCCAAAGCAATTAAATCCGATCCCAAAGCAATTAAATCCGATCCCAAAGCAATTAAATCCGATCCCAAAGCAATTAAATCCGATCCCAAAGCAATTAAATCCGATCCCAAAGCAATTAAATCCTATCCCAAAGCAATTAAATCCGATCCCAAAGCAATTAAATCCGATCCCAAAGCAATTAAATCCTATCCCAAAGCAATTAAATCCGATCCCAAAGCAATTAAATCCGATCCCAAAGCAATTAAATCCGATCCCAAAGCAATTAAATCCTATCCCAAAGCAATTAAATCCGATCCCAAAGCAATTAAATCCGATCCCAAAGCAATTAAATCCGATCCCAAAGCAATTAAATCCGATCCCAAAGCAATTAAATCCGATTCCAAAGCAATTAAATCCGATCCCAAAGCAATTAAATCCGATCCCAAAGCAATTAAATCCGATCCCAAAGCAATTAAATCCGATCCCAAAGCAATTAAATCCGATCCCAAAGCAATTAAATCCGATCCCAAAGCAATTAAATCCGATCCCAAAGCAATTAAATCCGTTTTCTGAGAATACGGATTAAAAACTATTCTCAAGTTCGGCTTAGCAAAATCGCAAATCCAAAAAGCCAATCCTGCCTCACACCAAGATTAAGCAATAAGAATGGCAATTCTATTTTCCTAAAATGTCAAATAATCAGCCACTGCTGATTGAATTGGTGTTAATTGTACTTAATTAACATTCTCGGTTAATTAGATGAAGTAGCTAGTAATCATTCCATACAATATTAAACAAAATTGAAAACGTTATAATTTTTTTGTGATTGGAAGTGGAGGTCCTGAGACAATAATGATATACAATGTACTTAGTTAAGACGTGATATGAATTAAAACATGTACATTTTTAGCACATTCTACGTAGCTAAATCGGCAGAAAGACATGCTAAGAAGTAAGTGGAGCACAACATCGATTGTCATTCAATATATGACCATTGAGTACAACTTACGTTTCCAGATAAGCAACACATGTCAAGAAACAACTAAAGACGTGTTGGGTCTTGCCTTAACGATGATGTAATTTCAAATAGAAGTGGATGGAAGAGGGACATGCATGCATGTTTTATAACTGATTGGCTGTTTCCGTCATCATGACACATGACAATAAAGCCATGTAGGTTTTCCAAATATGAGAACAAAAGATAATTATCGCTGAAGCCGAAATAAGAAGTTCATTCATTCTTTCATTCTTACAATTGCATTGAATTGCGTGCATTTGTGAATTTAGCTTCAAAGTTAACACAAAACTCCTCCAACTATAGTGTTATGTAGTGTACTTAGTTAAGACGAGATAACAGTCAAAACAAGTGCAGTTTGTACATATTTCATGATTATATCAGTAGACAAAACTGTTAGAAATAAGTTGGGCACTTCAATAAATAAAATACATATGACCTTGGGGCCAATTGCACCAAACTATCCTCTTTTGGTTATCATTACTCATTAACTTTACACGTCTTTCCCATTTAAAAATTTTAGAAATGCTTAGTAACAAGTGGAATTGGCAAAATACATGCAAACATATCTTCGTCCCTGTTTAGCATATCTTGCGATAAAGTAATTACATAACTAATTGACGTGGAAAAGAATATATATTCATGTTTTATCACTGAAGGCTTGCTTTTAAATATAGTTAAATGGTGCGTCAAAGTTACCTACCGTAACTTATGCATAATAATGCACAATAAGCTCGAACTTCTAATATCATGAAAACTCATTGCAAAACTACCACACAATCCAAATATGACAATAATTAAAAGATAATTGCTCCAAGGACCAAAATACGTAAACAGTATTTAGCATTTTAAATTAATAACAGATGCGTTATGATGAGAATTGGTGGTCTTGACTTGACTGACAAGCAGTCAGTTTTGACTCAACTTCCAACTGAACTGGACTGTAAGCATTGTATAATTTAAGTTTTAACTATGATGGCTTTACGACAAGATTCATAATTAATAATCATAAAATAAGTACAGCTGTACCTGTGCTCTTTACATATTATCCTTTTGCGCAGTACTGCATACATAGTAAGCAGGTAGCTAGTCGCCCCATTCTTCATCGTGAAGTTAAGTCCTGCTTTAATCTTAATCAAATCTTAAGCCGATTTTGTTTTTCGGCGAGAATACCAAAATTAATCGCGATTTTCTTAGGGTCATATTAGGAGTATAAATCCTGAAATAAATCGCATTTTGAGAATACGCTTCTAGCGTTTTGAATTTGTGATAAAATACTAGTTCCCTAGCTACCAAGGTGGGAATATGCTACTTACTACAGTCTCATTTCCGCGCATATACGAAATAACAGTTTCCTCGGATATTAAAGATAACTTATGGAAAATCGAATAAAAATATGTCATAATCAGAATAAAAACGAAGTAGCGGAAGAATATAATATCAGTGTGTGCAAGTGCCACAAACTGTTATGGAATATAATTGTCGCTGCTGTCGCTTTCTATGCTATCGCAATTAAGAACAATATACGTAGACATGGCCGTTTATCCATTAAATTTATGTTGACTTGAAGTCCATCCCAACAAAGTTAATTTATACCGTTACTGCCATTCGCAAATATAATTGGATACTGTATTTGTTTGTTCCAACAGACGAGTCCACAAAACATGTACATTACAATTATACGTGTATAATAAAATTGTAATTGCCTTCTGGAATGGCCGATCGATTTCATAATGAATTGATCTTTTTATTCGGCGTTTTATGTGTATGCATAATATAGTCACAAATACAATTTCATATTCCATCTGTAACGCAATTCGAAGCCATTTTTTCAAAGAAAACTGAAAGGAAACAAATGCCATCCTAGGCATGTGGTGGTCTACTTATCGGCATATTCAATTAGCACAAGCTTGGATGCATTTATTGACGCAAACTTGAAAAATACTATTGGTGTTAGTTTATTGAAGAAATTTGAGCGCAGAAATTTTATCTTCATGGTACACAACGACGCACACGTCTTCCTATTTGCTTTCCCTTGTAACCATATTCCAGTGGAGCGTTCTCTGCAACAATGACTCAATTTTGCTTTACGTATATGTTGTATCGCGTGGTTGCTCTGAAGAAGCAGACCTGACGCAAAGTGAAAGCAAACTAGAATCATCAGTGAAAGAATAACAAGTCCATCCCCAAACAGCAAGATTCCGGATATGTGAAGATGTGCCCATTGTTCGATAATGAAGTAGGCACAAAATATGAAGCAGTATATGTTCAAAAATATAAGTAGCGGAATGAATGTCGTTCTGTGTATATTGTTGTATGCGGCACAAAATATGTGTACCTGCCTATAGCGCCTAATCAGATTTTCAAGCTTTGTGCCATTTTCACGACACATGTTTCGAAGCGCCAGATTTAGGGAAAACGTTGGGGTGAGCAGATGAATCAAAATCATAAGCGCTGTGTAGTTTAAAGATGTTTTCATAGTGACGTACAAATAACAGAATATGAGGAGACGTATCCCTAGTTGTGCGACGAATCCAAATTGCGAATCATCCTTCCAAATTAAGGATGGCACGGGATTCCATGAAACTTGCGGAACACCAGCACACGACACCCCAAATATTACTGGCATTTGAAATAAACCATGAGAAAGAACTCTCGTGACGAATACAATGAACTTGGTGTTTGAATCTAGACACCGTTGATCCAAATGCAGGTTAGTGTGTCCGGCAGTGTCCTCCGTTCCAACCTGCAACATTCCGTTCATAAAGCTCACAAAATCACGGGCCCTTAGTTTCACAAGTAACACCGAAATTGCCACCAAGACAGTCCCACTACCTATAAAGTTACAGACGACTATTCCAAACATGGACTCTCTGTCATATTTGCCACAGCCTAGCCACATGAATCCGCCAAAAAGTAAAATGAGAAAATGTAGCTTGTAGTGATTTGTAATGAACAACTCGTTGGACGAAAACTTTGCTCGGACCGGTGTTTGACACCAATCTAGATGCAATATATATGGACATTCAAAGGGATACAAGTTTAGTTTCGGTATGAAATCCAAGCACCGCTTCAACTCTCGAAGAAGGTTGTGGGGAATCAGCATTTTGATCCCAAGTAAAGACGCTATACTATATTTTGCACTTAAATTCCTACTCTTAGAGCTAGTAGACTGCACTGATGTGAAAGTGACTGCGTTATTGGAAACCACAATCAATAATTTTTGTCCGCTACTGCTGTCATCATTAAGCTAATGACTAGCTACAAAAACATCGTCTGCTATCGCTACGTGTCATTAGATAGGTATTCGTTACGAATTAACCATGCGGGCTACTATTTGACGAACTATATTTCATTGCAAAGTTTCAGGTAAATATAAACGGGAGCTAAAATTACCTGTCACGCAAGTAATTTGACGGCATTGCAGTTGACGAATATTTGCAAAACAAAATAATTGCAATTGTTCTCGTCTGAATGCTGTCAATAAAAATGAAACACACTCCAACATTTTACGACCAAGTTGGCTTCCATTTCACGATAATTATTGGTTTGAGTATTCAATCAAAATGAACTTTGACGCTGTGCGTGACGAAAACTTGAGAAACACAAGCGGAGTGCGCCTGTCGAAAAAGTTGGCATGCAGAAACTTTATTTTTCCTGGTTTTGTAGCGAGTAGTATTTTCCTCACAATTTTTCTTCCAGTGCATCCGCTCCGTCCAACTTCAAAACTTAAAGGTATTGCCAACTTTTTTGCTGCGGCAATCGTTCGTCTGCTCCGAACAAATGTATTGGATGGATAATGGAAAACCACCATCATCACAAGACCAGAAAGAAACATAATTTTAATGCAAAATTATCTTTGCTAGAAAAGACAACGGCGCAAGTCAATATAGTTGACAGAAAAGGTTTACTGGCGGACAGATACTATCGTTCTTAGAATGAAAGAGCAGAAATTTTCAAAAAATTGGATGATAATGATTAATTACTGAAGACACAACGCTTCTTTAGCCTGATTCCAGAACGACGCGTTTCGGAAAATTGTATTCCATCATCAGGTTCTATTTATAATTTCACAAATATTATGGTAAATGGTTAAAATATAAAATAAATTAAATAAATAAATGGCAGCTTATACATTGTTGTTTGCACAAAATATTATACTTCATATATAAATTATTTCGCGATCACTAGTAATTACCTGGGACATTTTTAAGACGTACACGTATTCACATTTTGGCGACTAGGACTTCATTTTGGTTAGTCTGTATACAATTACTGTTAATTATGGTTAAAGTTAAATTTATAATGAAAGTTATTACAAGGATTTATAGAACTAGTTAATTACTTTATGTAGAGAATTGAATCTCATTACCTATTGCTTCGTTACAATAAATAATTAAAATATGTTTATTAAATTGTACTGTCCTGTCTAGGCTGGTAGCTATGTAAGTAATGAGTTTGTTTACATGAATTCTTCAATAAAGAATGACTAAACAGAACACGACTAGCTTTTTTGCTACGCGCCTATTCTACAACGCTTTTTCTCAGTCTTGATGACATTAATATATTTGATAATCTTATCTGGAATGGTAAAAGCAAACTTTATGTGTACATGTTCAGCTATCTGTTTCTGCTTTAAACTACTACATTGTTGAAGCGTATTCACTATCCTATGCTTTATTATTGGCTTCATTGAAGGTATTTTATAAAACGGCAGTACCATAAAAATATTTTGAGTGCTTTCCTTTTTGCTTATTATTATTTCGTTCCCTCTACCTACTATTTCTGGATTGTGCATTATCATGTGAAGTGTATGAAAACTAGATTGAGGTTGTATGACTACGCTTCTGTTTAACGCTAACAATTTTGTTTTTGTATTTTGAAGGACATCTGTTGGGTAATTTTTTCGGAAAAATTTTTCAAACATTTTGTCGATATTTAGTAATCTGTCTTCAACTTTTGAGCATGTCCGAATCACCCGTAGTCCACATGAGAATGGTAATGATTCTTTCATATGTAATGGATGATTTGAGTCGTAGTGCAGATATTCGTGCTTTGACATAGGTTCGGAATATAAAGATGTACATATTTCAATGATTTCTTGTAATGTAACGCTAACATCTAGAAAGTTTACTGCTGTTAATAATGACTCAATGGTGAATTTTAAGAATTCATGATTGAATGAATTGTTTAGCCATATCTCATAGTCTACTTCCAACTCTGTTATATCAACTATTAAGAAAATATCATCAAAGAAAGAAAGAAAATCTACGATTAAAACACATTTCAGTTTTCCACATGTTTTCTAGCTCTACTGCAGCAGTAATGTTTGCTATTGATACACTTGCATTATTTCCCATTTGAATTCCTCGTTTTTGAAAGTACATGTCTTCTTTAAATTGTATATTGCTGTAATCTAGACTCAGATCTAATAATAACTTAACTTGATGCTATGTTGCCTCGAATGGCAATTGAATCATATTTTTATACGTGTTAAAAACACTAAGCAGTTTTTCTTGCATACACTAATTGGTAGTTCTTGGTACATTGCATGAATGTCTGCTGCTACCAAACAGTACTTTCTTGTCGGGTTTAACTTAACATTGTGTAGAAGTGTCAGAAGATGCGGAGTATCAATTAACAAAGTTGGTATGTGAATTGTCCGTGGTTTCCGAATTGCATCTAGTAAGATAGCTATACCTCTGTTTAGTGAGTGAATATTACTGCAGATAGGTCTACGTACTGGAAAACTTTCATAATATTTATGCAATTTTGGTAAAATGTAAAAACTTGCAGGCTTGAAAGTTTTTGGTAGTGTAGATTTTAGATTTGGACCCATTGAAGATGATATTATTACGGTGCGCTACGTTATCCTTAAAACTTTGCATATCGTAATCTAAATTAGTTTTGGTTGTAGGTATGTATGTATCTAAGTCGTTAAATTGTCTATGTATTTCCTGCTGGGAGTCAGATATATTCATTATCACCAAACCTGCATTTTTGTCACTTTGTTTCACGATAACATCGTTTCCATTTAAAAATGATTGTAAATGATTGACCAAAACACGTGTAGTTCATTAATGATAACATTTTTACTTTGCAATAATGATGTACATTGCGCAGCAAAGTTGTTTCCAAACAAGACAGATTCGATAGGACAAATTAATTTAGTAGTAGACACAGCTTTCTTAATTTGTATGATTACATTGGTAGCACCATCCATGTCCTGCATATCTTCTTTATTAGCGAAGAATACTTTCCATGCATATTTCCTAATACCTTCAGATATACTTTTATGTATATTTCTAAAATTAGGATTAACTTTAAAATTAAATTTAACACCTAGAAATATACATAATTCAACTGAAGCTGGAATATATATACTGGATAAGTTATGTACACATGAAGGGTTTTCTAGCATTTTCATATACAAAAATTTCAGCTTCCTTTTTGTCTTTGTTTCTAAAAACTCAAAGTCTGGAAATAACTTTCTCATGTTAACAAATTGTCAGTTTCAGGTAAAAAGAAACGGGAGCTAAAATTACAACTTGTCACGTAAGCAATTCGACCGCATTGCGGTTGACGAATATTTGCAGAAACAAAATAATTGCATACCCACCAACTTTGGCATATCGATTTTGACAACCTATGTGATGATGGTTTCTTCCAACCAACCAACCTTCTTAATAATGATGTCAGTATAACCCCTGATAAATTTATCAAGGCATGTTTTATCACCCGCTGTTTTGTGTCAATCAGCTATCCGTTCATATATTCAAGTATACTTGTCCAACAAAGTTAATTTATACCGTTACAGTCATTCGCAAATATAATTGAATACTGTGTTTGTTTGTTTCAACAGACAAGTCCACAAAACATGTACATTGCAATTATACGTGTATAATAAAATTATAATTGACTTCTGGAATGGCCGATCGATTTCATAATAAATGGATAGCTTTATTTGGCGTTTTATGTTTATGCAAAATATAGTCACAAATACATTTTCATATTACATCTATATCACAATTCGAAGGCTTTTTTCTCAAATAAAACTGAAAGGAAACAAATGTCATCTCAGGCAAATGGTGGTCTACTTATCGGCATATTCAATAAGTAAGGAAAACTGTTTTTCATACCATGACACCTGAAAAGTTTTTTCGCAAAAGGGCGGAATCGTGATACGATTCTGTCCTGAGTGGGAGCCGATTAACAAAGCATAAGTCATAATCATAAAATCTCAAAAATAACACAATTAGCATATCACTGCGATACTTACACAAAAAGTCTTATCGTTAAAATCACAGCGGTCCATATCATGGCTAATTTCTGACTCTTTTTTAACCATTAGTTTGTTCCATAAACGTATATCATTCTAGTTAAAACTTGATTTATATTTCTCGGAAGGTTGGTCTGGCACAACTAAGCGAGGATATGATTTCGTTGAAAGCGGACTTTTTGTGAACTATTCGTCGAACATTTTGTTGTGTCTGAAGTTATGGACAAATTTCATTTGAAACAAGCATTCATTAACATCAGTAAGCGATACATGTCTTTGTCTCTTACGATTAACATTATCTCTACTAAAAATGAATCTGTTTATTTTGTATTGTAATATATCAAGTTTAACATCTGTTTGTACAACCGAAACTGCAATACAAGACACGAGCGCAGAAAGAAATATTTTGATTTTGTTTTTCGGAATTAGTCTTTTAAATGTGTACATTCTTCCCAAAGCAGTACTTATTTTTGAGTCTACATGGTTGGAAAGACATTTAAAAGTGAGAGTATTTTACGTCTAGGTATTTAAAAACATTTACCTTCTCCGCGCTTTAGCCATTTATAAATACATTTTCGCTAAATGTTTCATATTGCTGTTTTGATGTGTAGTCGTTGTTCATATCAAAACATCAATTTTGTCTTGTCTACATTTATTTTAATACTAGAAAGGGGCCAGTTCCTGCACTAAGTGCAGGAAAATTTCTCGGTTATTCCATGGTATGGAATCCATGCCTCTTAGCTATACATCTATACCTCCGTTATTCCATACCTCTTAGCTTCATATATTGGCACAAACCCTTCATCGCTATATACTTCTACTGAAGTAGCTATATGGCAGTATGGGGAAACCTATACTATGCTGCCACACTTCACCCATACTGCCATGTTTCCCACACTTCCACCCATGCTGCCACACTTCACCCATACTGCCACATTTCCCACACTTCACCCATACTGCCACATTTCCCACACTTCCACCCATGCTGCCACATTTCCCACACTTCACCCATACTGCCACGTTTTTTACACTTCTAGCCATGCTGCCACATTTCCCACACTTCCACCCATACTGCCACATTTCCCACACTTCCACCCATGCTGCCACACTTCCACCCATGCTGCCACACTTCCACCCATGCTGCCACACTTCCACCCATGCTGCCACACTTCCACCCATGCTGCCACACTTCCACCCATGCTGCCACACTTCCACCCATGCTGCCACACTTCCACCCATGCTGCCACACTTCCACCCATGCTGCCACACTTCCACCCATGCTGCCACACTTCCACCCATGCTGCCACACTTCCACCCATGCTGCCACACTTCCACCCATGCTGCCACACTTCCACCCATGCTGCCACACTTCCACCCATGCTGCCACACTTCCACCCATGCTGCCACACTTCCACCAATGCTGTCACACTTCCACCCATGCTGCCACACTTCCACCCATGCTGCCACACTTCCACCCATGCTGCCACATTTTCCACACTTCACCCATACTGCCACATTTTCCACACTTCACCCATACTGCCACATTTTCCACACTTCACCCATACTGCCACATTTCCCACACTTCCACCCATGCTGCCACATTTCCCACACTTCACCCATACTGCCACATTTCCCACACTTCACCCATACTGCCACATTTCCCACACTTCACCCATACTGCCACATTTTCCACACTTCACCCATACTGCCACATTTCCCACACTTCCACCCATGCTGCCACATTTCCCACACTTCCACCCATGCTGCCACATTTCCCACACTTCCACCCATGCTGCCACATTTCCCACACTTCCACCCATGCTGCCACATTTCCCACACTTCACCCATACTGCCACATTTCCCACACTTCCACCCATGCTGCCACATTTTCCACACTTCACCCATACTGCCACATTTCCCACACTTCCACCCATGCTGCCACATTTTCCACACTTCACCCATACTGCCACATTTCCCGCACTTCCACCCATTCTGCCACATTTCCCACACTTCCACCCATGCTGCCACATTACCCACACTTCCACCCATGCTGCCACATTTTCCACACTCCCACCCATACTGCCACGTTTTACATACCTCCTTCCTTACTTCCACATTTTACATACATCCATGTAGAATTACTTCACTGAGGTAGCAATGTGGCAGTATGGGGTGGCAGTATGTAGAATGTGGCAGTATGGGGTGGTAGTATGTAAACTGCAGCACTATGTGTATAGTCATACTGCCACATAACTATGGCAGTAGGGGCGTATATCGAGGGAGAATAGGTGCCTACATGTGAATGTGGCAGTATGCGTGAAAGTATGTATAAAGTGGCACTATGGGTGGCAGTATGTAAAATGTGGCACTATGGGTTTCCCCATACTGCCACATGTCTACTTCAGTAGGTAACATCGAGGTGCCACAGAATCAGCCAGCCAGCCAGCCAGCCAGGTAGACTCTTCTTTTATATATAAGATTGTACTGATACAGCCTTCTGCTAATCAGTCAAGCATTGAATTAAAGAAGTAAGATTATTTTCCCCCGGTCCTCACCTGGTACAAAAACTAGTCTTACGTTAGTCATACGTTAGTACCTACTTACATAAGTATTATATAATGCAATTTCGTGATGCAATTTCTATTACGTAAATCATCATTCATAAACCACCGAATATTCGATGATGATCCTCATTGTTCTAGATTCATCTTTTAATTAGAATTCAACAAATACTTTTTCTGGATTGAATCAGAAAATATTATATAACTTGTTTTCCTTTTTCTATGCTCTCCTGCTCAGTACTACTACCATGTTAAATCATTATATCTCCTTACCTAAAAATACCTCTAAATTTAATATTGATACGTATAGGATAAATTCGTATATAAGGGCGCCTCACGCCATTCAGTATCGAATCAGTTGTGAATTGTGAATCTTCTCCTCTTCTCCTCTACATTGTGCCAAAGTAAAAGATCTGAATAAAGTGCTTGTTATTGTTACTGTGTACTTGTGAAGAAGATCTTCTGTTTCCCGAGTCGGATTTATTTACCATCACCTTCATACAGTACAATATCAGGTTTCTTACACCATAATAACAATTTGCTGATTGAGTCATTCAGCTTCACTATTCCGGCTGTGTAATTGTCACAATTGGTAAAAATGACTGAATCGTCGCCGTGTAAGAGTATGTCCAAGTCAATGACTTCGTTGACATCGTTAATAAATAAAGAGAATACGATTTGATCCAAACATGACCCTGCGAGAACACCGTTATCAATGAAATGATTTTGAGGTCTCATTAACATTTTTTTTGGAATTCGGGAATATGGCGGAGTAGTGAACTTGCGAAGGGGTTGAGTGAAAGTTGCGAAGTAAGGAAATTTGTTTGGAATTTTGGAAATTGGTTAAGTAGAAAATTGTAAGGGGTTGGGTAAACATTGTAAAGTAGGGAAATTTTTGGCAGAAGGCAGATGATATCTGTATTATGACAACTAGTATTGACTCGATGAAAAAACTACTTGCAATATGTGAAGATTATGCTACATTGCATGATCTTACATTTAATCCTAAAAAATCAATTTGTCAAGCGGATGGGGATTATACCTATGAAGATACGCGACCACTGGTGAAACTTTATGGTAGAAATCTGGAATGGCAGGAGACAGTACGTTGTTTGGGTTATGACATGAACGGCAAAAATCGTGACCATGACGAAATGATGGGGAGGTGAAAAGAACTGTACACAAGAGCAAATCAGATTAATTCTCGCTTCGGTTCATGTAGTATATTTGTAAAGTTGTACCTTTGAAGAACGTTTTTCTCGACAATTTATTGTTGTAGTTAGTTAATTAGTATGTATTCATTTGTACCTAGAACATACACTTAACAGTACTGTTTCCTTACGTAAAAGTGTGTTCTTTCTGCTTGCTCTGCGAACATGTTACAACGACCGTATGAGTTGGTGACGCCTCATTCAAGCACTCCTAGTATAAATAATAAATAATTTAATCAGTGTCATTTCGGATCTGGTTGAAATACAGAGTGGTCGCCACCAGTGTAAAGGGTCCAACCCAGAAATTGGCTCTTTCGATATTCATCATAACTCAGCAGAACATAGACAAAAGCGGTAGCAAACATATAACGTAAACAAACTTACAAACTGCTACACGTTTTGCATTGAACTACGGCAAAGTATATAACTAAAATGTCGAATGCATGTATATTTTGTGAAGTGACGCACAGGCGAAACTGTGACTTACAACACCACATACATGTACACACTGGTGGACGGCCGTATCACATGTACAACATGTTCAAAATCATATCAACGAAACGGGGACCTGAAGCAACACATAAAATCTCACACAGGTGGTTTGCTCCGGGAATGCATTTTCTGCTTCAAAGTGTTGTCTTCGTCACCCGTTCTGGATTGCCATTTAAGGGCACACATTGGCGAAAAGACGGTGGAATGTAATATTTGTATGAAAGGATTTTCTGCAACGTCACGTCTTTATAATCACATGCGAGTGCATACAGGCGAAAGACCGTATAAATGTGAAAAATGTACACGTGCCTTCACAAGCAGTTATATTCTTAAAGAGCACCTAGAGGGCGCCCATGGCGCTACTCGAACTCACGCCTGCACCGTTTGCGACCAGAAATTCAAAACAATTGCAGTTCTTCGCTCACATTTACGACCACATGGAGAAAACAGGATGAGACGTTTTAAATGCAACCACTATAATAAAACGTATTTGAGTAAAGAAGGACTCTTGTATCACAACCTAAATATCCACTCCGCGAAACCATTCTTAAAATGTGGCTTTTGTTCCAAGAAATTTGCCGACCGAGGTCAACTCAAGAAACATTTCAGAAGCCACGCTGGCGAGAAGCTCTGCAAGTGTAGTTTTTGCGGAAATGAGTTGTCAACGTTGAGAAATCTATGTTCCCACATGAACAGTATCCACTCAATTATACAAGGCCGCTCGTACCAGTGTCCTGATTGTCCCGTGAAATTCGTTTCAGCGGGACAACTGAAGAGGCATCAACCCTCTCATTCTAAGGAAAGACCGTCCAGTTGCAGTTTGTAAGCCAAAACCTATAAAATTAAGCATGTCCTTAACACGCACACGAGAAGGAAGCACCAGAACCATCCCATGGACAACACGACATGTGAATGCCGTATTTGTGGCAAGACTTTGAAAAGAGGAAGGTATAACCTTCATCTTAACGTTCATGTCGGAATCAAGCCATACAAATGTACCGTGTGTAGCAAGGAATTTTCTCAACGGCCACATCTTAAAAGTCATATGACGACGCATTCGGGGGAAAATTACATAAGTGCATCTTTTGCAGAACCTCGTTTTCTCAAAAGTTTGCACTTAATGATCACATTTTGCTCCATATTGGTGATCGGCCCTACAACTGCAAGACATGCGGTAAGGTGTTGGCTTCGGCATCCGGATTCCGTACGCATGTGATGGCTCAGGATGCAGTCAAGCTACACAAATGCGACCGCTGTAGCTATTCCGCTGTGCGGAAAGATGCCCTTATAAATCATATGACAAAGAAACACTGAAAATGACGATATCATCATTATCATCGATTATCATTTATTGGACTGGACAAATCGTATCGAATAGTTACGAGCAGTTAGTGTATATAATATTCCTCCTCTTCAAGCTTGAATCTATATTATTAATACACAACTTGAAAATCGTTTGTACAGCTAAAAACTTTTTAATTTGTGGGCGTACAGGGCTGATCAAGGTGTCATTCGACGCCAAATTTAATGGCGGAGTGCAACGGGGGGTTGACGTTTTATGATACACAACAGTTAAATTAATAATTGAGGTCAAAGGTTAATAGCATGTCAAATTATCCTTTCGGGCTCAAAATTCTAAGTAGTTAAAGCTTCGCTCAGCTAGCATTCTACCGGCAAATGTCGGAGGTGCCCATGTTTGATATATGTATGTTATATGAGGTCAAAGGTCAAATTTGAAAATTAAGGGAAAACGGAAAATACGGTTATATGTCTGTACCACGATAACGAAATGCAGTTTATAACTGAATATTAGTACTAAATTAAATGCAACTGAAATAGTAAATATGGGAAAGGTCACACCATTGAGCTTTTAGAGCATATCAACGAAGCCACCTCGCCAAATTTTCATTTCATTCAAATTATAAAAAGAGAATGCAACAGTGGCCACCATAATGATTTATTAAAGTATTTACCAATCCGATTTTTAGACTAATTGGGACCAATAAGAGTGCAATTATTGAGTCGCAGCGTCCTTATTAAGGACGGGATTCCTAGTAACATATTAAAGTGCAAACTTGAAATTATTGGAGTGATACAACGGCTCATCGTTTGATTGTATTAAAAAACGGGCAGCTTTTAGTGTAATAATGCAGTTTAAAAAATCCGCTGTTTTCGTCAAGACGTTTGCGCGTAGCTCAACATGGATATTGTTGATGTATTCAAGATAGGTTTTATTGTAAAATACAATTCATACATACATATTATTTATTTCGTGATTATGAATAAAACATTAATTATATTCCACAAAAAAATCTACAATTTAGTGTATTAATGCACATATAATCTACCTCATCATAAGTTTCCGTTATTCGATATCACATATCATTGTTTTATACTTAAGGATTTTCCACCTTTCGTTTAGTTTAGATCACAATCAGTGTATACCTATGAGGTATCATATGTCGTAAATTCGTAACATTCGAGTTGGAAGATGCCGAATCATTGCTGTAGCTTCATTTTGTGCGTGTTGCAATACGCTCTGCGTCCCTACACGAGAATAAGATGCGAAATGGAAATACTCATTAACATTTCCCCTCATGCTGCTATGAATCGAATCATGATATTTTTCATGCTCTCTATTGCTATCTATCATGCTCAACAATGCAATTCTATTATGGATGATCAGACCATGCAGAATACGCAAGGACAACGCTAATACAAGAATACAAAGAAGACCAGGTTGGAGGAGAGCGCACGATTCCTTTGAGAGTTGCTACAGGACATACATGCATCTTTAGGGTGCATGGTAATTTTATTTAGTATCATATCATTCATACCTTGTATAGTACATATTACATATTATATTTTTCTTAGATATATCTTAACTATAGGATTCACTGTGTGTGTGTATGTGTGTTTATGTGCTGCTGCAGTTGATCAGCGGGTTGAGGGTTGACAATAATGATGATGATGATAAGGGCAGGTGGTGATTTGCGTGTGCATATAAAGTTGTCTAGACTGGTGGTGGCAAGATGTGGAGAGAGAATTAAAAAGGGAGGAATGATTAGGACGATACAGGGTAAAGGAAAATGTTGCTCTTGAAACAAAACTAGACACAATTATATTTCTGTCGACGATTTTGAAAGGGAATTAATTTTTTGCAAGAGCGTAAAGTAGGTCATTAATACATAATCCGTTTAAATAACTTATTGTTTGTAATTGATGTGGATAAATATATTGAATTAATAAAAACAGAGCGTTCACTAATACTACGCTATCCAGGTTCATACCATGACCATCGGTGATTCTTTCATGTTTTTGCTAATTACGTTTCTGGCCCAATGTTGCAGAGAAGAATTTGCTATCTCAAGGTGCGATACAAATTATGTATGTATTTATGAAACATCATTTCACTCGAGTAGCACTGTGTAACCTTATCGTAAGCATGCGACCATTAACATGGTGTATGCATTACCGGAACGATATCATAATTATAAACGTCCATGGAAAATCTGATACATTCTTATTGACTGATATCAGAAACACGATAACCATAATGGAATGATATCTAGCTTCAACCGAATGCCATCCAGCAGTCAGTTGTAAAACAGTCGGCGCTAACTACCCACGAAATATATTGTCCTTCAGATAATTTAATATATTTAAATCAGTCATGAAAAATACTTTAACACATTTCGTATTGGTAGCGGCTTTCATTTCCTTGTCAGCTGGCGCATTTGACCCCATACTTCGCATTGGAAATTGCAGATACGATACCGACTGCTCCAATCAGGTTCCCGACTCGTACTGCGACCTTGACAGGAAAGTTGACTGTAACGTGGGAGTCTGCATGTGCGAAACAAATCTCGTACCAGTACCACTGGACCCTGTCAACAAACCCGAAAACCTATCCTGTCTACCCAAAGCAAAAGAAATGGGCGACCCTTGTCAACATCCTAATCAATGTACCGGTTCATTTGGCGAGATAAGCAGTTGTGTCAAAAACGGAACGCGATCCACCTGTGAATGCATCCAATCCTCAGTGTTTTGTGAGGGATCATCACTAAAAGTTAAAGGATGTGTCCGTCCCAGAGAAAAGCTTGGAGAGCCTTGTTCCGGATGTGACGCGCAGTGTCGGAGAATTCCAGGAGCCATTTGTTCATTCGACTCGCCAACTGAGGACCCCTGGCGATGCCGATGCGCTCGCGGCTACGTGGAAAATGAAGACAACTCAAAGTGCATACCAGCACCTACAACCGTTGGTGGGAAATGTGATGTGGCTGGGGACAGTCAATGTCTGCAAATAAAAAATTCCATTTGCGAGTCAGCTTCAAAGACATGTCAATGTGTCAGTAAAACCCACGTTCAAGATATTTATGGAAAATCATGCTTGATAAAGCGGGAACATTTGGGAATGACCTGCTCTGAAGACTCACAGTGTCAACCTGATGGAAGTATGTGTTTTGCTGGCTACTGTGCATGTAAAAACGCCATGGTGCAATCCGAATTGAATCCCAGTAAATGCATTCCGGTAAGCACCAAGTTCAATAACATTATTAATGTCCCATCATGATTCTAAAAAAAATATTTATTCGTTTCAGAAAATGGGCCATGAACAAATATGCAAAGAAGATGTTCAATGCTTAGGAAGTTTAGGAAAATATGCAGAATGCAGTGGTCCAGAAACCAACATGACGTGCCAATGCAAGCACGGGCATTTTTACTACCCCAGTTCCAACATTGACTGGGGAAGCTGCCCACCGCTTTCCCCGCTTGGTGGAAGATGCCGTAATTCCATACAGTGCATCGACGCCACAGGGTCAAATACATGGACCACATGTGAAATCGGCTCAGATCTTGTGGGCGTCTGCAAGTGCTACAACAACTTCGTCAGGGAACATGATGGGATCTGTTACGAGGAGACATATGTTGACGGCCCTTGCGAGGATGACCAACATTGCAGACTTTGGATAACTGGACCCGCCCTGTGCGATAGTGCAACACAAAAATGTGTCTGTGACGACAACTACCGGACAAGTTACAATAACAATGACTGTTACTTGGAATAAATGTTTCATGTTTCAGTTACATCATATCATGTTATAATTAAAGGTAATTGGTTTCTCTAGTCACATAAAATGTTCTATTCATATACTATTCATGAAATAATAAATGGAAGTTTCCAACTAATTAAACCCATGTTCAAGTACGAGTACATCAATCTGAATGACAAACATGACCAATTTTATTTCATGAGGAAGTACGGCCTTCAAATTGTATCATCGACTGCCACAAATCACTACGATTACATAATTTCGGTGTTCTGTTTGCTCAACATTGACGCATCTATGTCATAAGAGTGTTTCATCGATACAAATGTTAATAACTTATGTATCCATTATTAACTTACTTGTAGGAAGGCATGTCATGCATGACCGTAATCAGTGACAATGAACGTGTCATCCAAATTTATTACCATTTACATCATCTGTCGATGTGAATATCTATCCGCACTCTATTCCATTTCAGATATCATATATGCAGATATGCTCTCAGAGCAAAAAATGCAATTAACACACCGACCCCTCCACCCGTCCGCGTCATGCCCGTGATCCGAGGCTTATATCTTATAACATGTATAATTGAAATAAACGACCAGAACATACTTAATTAAGCCATATCGTTATTTCCACACACACACTGCGCCAGTAAGCATCTTGTATTGTCTGTAAAGTCACAAAATTACACATTTCATAATTACAAAAAATGGGATGCCACCAACTAGTTTGTTAGCACTGCTACCATGTTGGATCATGGTCACTTCCGCTACACCATTCTTTACCGAATGGGTGCAATTTCCTGGCGGTCTAAACGATACGTGCACGAAGGATTCTGATTGCGACGTTCGAAATTCATGTTGCCAAGAAAACATTTCAGGTGGCGACGACACTTGTCAATGTAATCATGCCTACTTCAACTACACATCCAAGCCGGAAAACTGTCCTGATAATCCCGCGGCTACTGAGCAAATATCCTGCCTTCCCGTCCGAAGTAATCAAGGCGACAAATACGGTGGAGACATTCAATGCACAACGGGACTACTTGGAATCCATAGATATTGCAACGAGGGAACCTGCAAATGCCTTCAAGACGCTGCCTACAGCGAACTAACTTACAAATGTGTTCTACTCGCAAAGAAGCTGAACGATCCCTGTGAGACGGGTCACCGTGGAGGTCAGTGCAGTAAAATCACATATGCTCGTTGCTCGGCTGCGGAGGCAAAGTGTGTATGTGGGGAGTGATGGATGGAGTCGGCCGCTTCTCCAGGAACGTGTATCCTGGCTGCCACCAAAGTTGGGGCTTTGGCTGCCACAATGAAACCGTAATGCGATCCCTGTTAACAAACACGACCTGTTTAGGTGGGACTAACAACAAAACATGCAGGTGTATTGGGCCATCTTTCATCAGAAACGAAGATGAACAGGATGCATTCCACTAACAACACAATTGGGCGATCCATGTGACGAGATGGTTCAATGCAGTCAACTTAAGAATAGCCGATGTCAACTGGACAACACCCTAAATACCACATGCCAATGTAAACCAGGTTACGTACAGCCTAGCTCGCAAGCCAAAACATGCATACCGGTAAGTTAACCATCTGCTTAAAATGGACATACATTTAATCGCATTTGACTCCATCACATTTAAATACATTTTGTAAACACAGATCATGGCCGATGCCACGTCCACTTGCACCGACGACAGCCAGTGCACCGGTGTGCTAGGCGTGCATGCTGAATGCAGTGTGACTCCGAAAAAATGTCAATGCAGGGACAGCGGCGTTCTCCATAGTCATCGCTATCTATCTGCCTTCTGCGGTGGTCAGTGCTTGTTTGATGAGCAATGTAAGGTAATCCGCAACGAAATACCACCCGAGCTTCCCATCGGACTCTCCATATCTTGTCTCCTTGACCACACATCACACAACGAGAGCGTGTCCATTTGAAGCTGTCCAAACAACACTCATATTGAATATCATCGACTCTGCTACGAGCACACTGGTTATGGCCAGAATTGCGAAGGCATATTTCAATGTCAGGCGAGTCTGGGTGAGCTGTTGGAATGTAGTGAAGCAACCAACAATTGCATCTGTCCAGCTACGCATATGTTCAGCAGGGATGGAAACAGATACATAAAGAAAACGGTGGCACTGAAGCAACAATGTGAAGAGGCAAGGCAATGCTCTCCAGCAGACGCTAACACGAATCAGTACTGTGATTTCGATACTCGGATTCGTACGTGTAGGAGGGGATTTCAGGAGGTTGGGATCTCGTGTGGGAGGAATTCTACAGAGACGACAACTCCAAAGGGCGGATCAAACGTGTTGTCACCCAGAATACAGGCTTGGGTGATAATTTCCTTCGTAGTGCTGTTGAAATACTGAAAGTTGTAAACATTCATTTAAGTACCAAAATGTAGTCAATAAAATTTGAAATACATAGAATAAAGCTCTTTACCAATTATCATGTTGACCTATTCCAAATTAATTAGTTATATCATCACAATATGTTTACATCATCACACCACACATTACTGCCGTCAATGCTATTTTGATGGAAGATTTGGTTTTTTCAAGTGGTATCGAAGGTCTGCACAATATTGAATCATTGAAGGTGATCATCACCATTTCCTGGCTCACTATATTGGCGACACCACTCATGTCTCAATTACGTTCGTCATTCGTCTGATCTTTGCATCATTCACATTACGACAGCATGACACAATTTCTCCATGAAATCATAATGAGACAATCAAGAGCGAGCATATACGCCTTATCATTTTGACTTATCAACAACCTGATAGCCAGTGCGAACACTGACATTTAAGTAATATAATAATTCTGTGAAAGCTTCAGTGGCAATTTGATTCCCGTGTATTACACACGTAAAATAGTTCTTCCTTTGAACTCGCCCCATAATTTCCCATATATAATGCAAAAGATTGTCATATATTTTGCGCTGCTAGCAGCGTCACATTTTCTAACCACTTGCGCACTTGATCCAGTTCTTCCAATCGAAAAGTGTACCACAGATGAAGAGTGTGCTTCCAAGTTTACCGACTCTTACTGCGACTTTGACAGAAAGGTTGACTGTGACGAGGGAATATGCATGTGCAAATTAAATCTGGTAGCTGTGCCAGTCGACGCAACCTACAAATGTGTTCCAAGGGCGGCTGAAATTGGTGACAACTGCACACACAACAACGAATGCATTGGGTCATTTGGCGATCTAAGCCGTTGCAAGAGAAACGGGCCAAATTCCACTTGTGAGTGTACAGACTCCAACGTGTTCTGCGAGAGCGCGTCATTGAAGGTGAAGGAATGCGTCCGCCCTCGAGAAAAACTTGGAGAGCCTTGTTCGGGATGTGATGACCAATGTAACCGAATCCCTGGAGCATATTGTTCTTACGACGCCGCATTTGATGATCCCTGGCGATGTCGCTGTCCCAGCAACTACGTCGCAAGTGAGGACAGTACAAAATGCATTTCGGCGCCATATATTTTAGGTGAAAAATGCGACCTTGCAGGAACCCGGCAATGCAAGTGTATACCAAATGCATTTTGTGACCCGGAAACAAAAACATGTGAGTGCAATCTGGAGACACATGTTCCCAGTTCGTTAGGAAACTCGTGCCTTCCGAAACAGAACCATTTTGATATGAGCTGCATTGAGAATCCCCAATGCCAGCCGATAGAGAGTCAATGCACTGTGAATGATGCAGGAAATCGTATCTGCACTTGTAATGCGACCATGGTGAGATCTACATTGAAGGCGGATACATGCATTCCGGTAAGTTGAATTTGTAAAGCATTTAAAATGACGAAATGTGCGTTTGTGAGATGTTAAATTTTCTGTGTTTGTTACAGAGGAAGGCTCTAGATCAATCTTGTGACGAGGACGCTCAGTGTAGTCTCGGTTTGGGTCCAAATGCAGAGTGCGCTGCTTCCAACATGACATGTCAATGTAAACACGGCTACTTTTACTATCCCAGTTCTGATACTGAGTGGGGCAGCTGCTTTCCCTGGACGCCGCTTGGAGGACGGTGCAAATCATATGGCCAATGCGTGGACGCAACAGGGTCGTCGCAGTTGACTACATGTCAGTTTGACACGGGAAGTGAGGGTGTGTGCATCTGTAGGGATCCCGACTACTATTCCAAGGAGCTTGACGGAATCTGCTATGAGCGGACATCCATCGGAGGTAATTGCCAGAGTGATGCACATTGTAAGCTCTGGATTACTGGACCCGCACTGTGTGATAGGGTCAGAAACGCGTGCGTATGCGACGACAATTATGAGTACTATAACGGTAACCGTTGCTCATTGATATAATAAATTGATGTACAAACTGTACTAAATTGGAAAGACTAGGCTGTATATTGTATAGTAACTCATATAAAATGTATAAGTTATTTAAAATTGCAAAAAATACTTTAAATAAAAATATGTTCTTGTCTATACCATTATTTTATGCATGCCAGAGTCATGAAGGGATGATATCATCGAAAATCGCATAAATAATTATAAATTTATTTTTCATGGCCATTTGTGCATGCATTCCGTACGTGATCACTGTAGGTAATAAATGCGATTTTTTAAGCGTTGTGGGCAATCTCTTACATGAAACAATTAAACTGTCATGACTGATGGATGACCTAATAATTCACGACTAACATTTACTGCCGTAATTTCATTCAATGTATGTATCCGTAATAATTGGACGACAATTTAGAGATAAGCCGTCAGAAGTGTATTGGTAGCATGCTTATCTATATCAAATATATGCCTGCTATGTATCCACATAACCGAAATGACAAAGTCAAGGCTAACCGAAACTGATATCTACGACGTGATAAGAATTGTTCATTAGCGTGTAATCTTTGTTAGCTCTCGCTCCAGCATTCGGTTGAAATTAGAGGTTGGGTGTGGACGCATGCATATTCATTTTTGTCTCGGCAAGCTTTTAATTATTATGTGTTTGCGTTGAAAACTCTACTCACCAGTGTTGCAATTATGTTAATGTTCAATATGAATGCAATATTGCCTGTGTTTTAACATATTTTAATACAACATGTATTTCTTAGGTGATCAAGTATGATACTATATAATTAATTGATATATACAAAGCTGCTATGCATCAGCATATTCAATTAATATAAGTTTCGATGCCGTAATCGAAGCAAACTTGAAAAACCCAAGCGGCGATATCTTATCGAAAAAGTTGGAGTGAAGAAATCTTATTTTCATTGCTGACAAAGCCGCGCAGGATTTTCGAAATGCCTTCGCGTTTATAGACATTCTGGTCGTTGCTTTTCTGCCGATATATTTTCTACTGGACTTTTTAATGCACCGTATCGCACGTCTACTCTCAAATGGCATACGTGACGGGAAGTGAAAGCAAATCAAGATCATCAAACAAGTAATGACAATTCCATCACCAAACACCAGAATTCCAGTAATGTGGATATGTTTCCACTGTCCGAGTATTATATACGCACACAATATATATGCGAAAACGCTGATGGATATGAGCAGCGGCATGAGGGTCGTTCGGTGAATATTGTTGAAGGCAGCACATAAAACTTGCACATATTTGTAGCGCTTCAGTAAACTTTCTCCAGATCCGTAAGCTTTACTGCTCTCGCAGCAAATATTTCTTATCTCCAAATTTAAACAGTACGTCGGAATCAACAAATGCACTAGAATTAGCACGGCCACGTAATTCAAAAATGTTCTCATAGTAGCGTAAACGTAACCAAAAATGAAGAGCCGTGCCAACAGTTGCTTTCCAGTGCTGTCAGCAACTTGATCACTCCAAATTACAGATGGTAACGGATTCCATGGAACATGTGGAAGTGCGGCGCAGGATAGTGCGAATATCCCGCCAACTTGGAAAACGACCTGAGCGAGTATTCTGGTAACAAATACGATGAATATTGTGTTTTGATCCTGACTGTGTTTATATTCATGTAGCTTTTGCGGTCCTGTTGTTGGTTTCACTCCCACATTTTGCATTCCGTTCATAAAGCTTACAAACTCAATGGCTTTTAGCCTTGTCAGCAAAACGGAGACGGCCATCATGAGGGCCGTACTTCCAACAAAGTTACTGGTAACCTTCTCGAACTTAGTCTCCCGGTCAAATTTTGCACAACCAACAAACATTAGTCCACCTAGCAATATGATGCAGAAATGTAGCTTCCAATGATTTTTAAGGAACTTTGGATTAACACTAAATTTTGAATATGCTGGTGCTTGGCTACAGTCCAGATGCAAGAAATATGGGCATTGAAATGGAAATAAGGTTAGTTTCGGCACGAAATCTAAGCACCTTTTAAGCTCTCGAATTAGGCAGGTCGAAATCAACATTTTTGAACTTCAGTTTCCAGAAGACTCAAATTACTCCAAGACTGTTAGTCCCTATCACATTTAAGTTATGACGGTACTATATGTTAGTATGCAAAAAAAGTCGTCTTCCTTACACCAAGGATAACTTACAGAAATGCTGATAAGAATATGTCGTAGTCATGTTACCCACGAATTAGCTAAACAATGTGATTAGAGTTTCTGTCAGTGCAGCCAAATGTCAGGGAAAATAATTGTCGTGTTCCATCTATGCGATAACGTTGATGATAATAACAACCCGACTCTTGTTATAATCACCGGCTTATAAAATATTCAACAATTAGTTTGAGGTATACCCAATGTTATATTATCATGGCCACTTTATTAGCTCACTCCATGTTAATAAGTTGTATATAAAACGGAACGTATTATTACGCGAAGATAGTAATTTTCCTAACAGATGTGGGATGTGGTGCCGTGCCCGTTAGACCGAGTTGAGCTGCAGTGGCAGAAAATCAAATTATGTGCGGCTTTACGATGGAAATGATGTAATTGTGTTGCGTTGACAAATTAATAACTGTGGTGATATGAAATCCATCCAAACTAAATTGCTACCAGAAACATACACTAACAAACTATATACATCGGAAGCAATTCGCAACAGCAATTGTACACTATGGATATATATTGTTTCAAACAGCACATAAGAGAATGCACCATGTAATTAGTTTTCGGGAATTGATGAAGGCTATTCCCAATTTTAGCAGAACAAAGAAATTGATATTATCACCAATAAATGTCGCATATTCAATTTCTTATAGGAAATACATTTGGATCCATAGTACCTTATAACGGTGGACATATATCCCAACGTAAAAGCAAGCAGACATAATTTAGATTATGGCCGAATAAAGCGTTTTGAATGAAACAAGTCAAAAATAAGTATCTCCCCAGGACAAACGGTGTATTACGTGTCAGCGTACTCAATGAGTATAAGTTTCGACGCGTTGATAGAACAAACTTGAAAACTACTAATTGCGTCAATTTATTGAAGAAATTGCAGTGCAGAAATTTTATCTCCATGGTACACATCGACGCACACGTCTTCCTATTTGCTTTCCCCTTTAAACATACTCCAGTGGAGCGTTTCATGCAACAATGACTAACTCTTGCTTTCCGAATATATCGTATCACACGGCTGCTCTGAAGTAGCATACCAGACGTAAAGTGAACGCAGACCAAAATCATCAGCAAAAGAACTATAAGTCCATCTCCAAAGAGCAAAATTCCGGAAATGTGAACATGTGTCCATTGTCCGATAATGAAGTAAGCGCAAAATATGTAGCAATAAATGTTCAGAAATATAAGTAACGGCATGGAAGTTGTTCTGTGGATGTCGTTGTAGGCAGAGCAAAATATTTGCACTTGTCTATACCGCCCCACCAGGTCCTTAAGGTTTGCGCCATTTTCACGACACATATTCATCAGCGCCAAGTTTATACAAAAGGTTGGTATCAGTAGATGGACCAAAATCAAAAGTGCTGTACAGTTCAAGAATGTCCTCATGGTGATATACACGTAACCAAATATTAAGATACTCATCAAGAGTAGTATTCCGAACCCATTTTTCATCTCGTGATCCCAGAGAATGGATGGCACAGGATTCCAGGGAACTTGCGGGACAGCTGAACATGACACGGCAAATGTAACTGCGATTTGAAACAAGCCGTGAGAAAGTACTCTCGTGATGAATACAATGAATTTAGCGTTGGAATCCTGGCATTGTTGATACAAGTGCAGTTTTTGCGGTCCCGTCGTTAGCTCTACTCTTACATTTTGCATTGCGTTCATAAAACCGACAAAATCACTCGAATTTAACTTCACGATCGAACCGAGTTTGACATCAAGATAGCCGTGCTGCCTACAAAGTTGCACGCGGTTTCTCCAAGGTCGGTCTCCGTGCCCAATTTTGCACATCCTAGCCACATGAGTCCACCAAAAAGGAAAATGATGCAATGTAGCTTCCATTGGCTTGTAATATACACTTCATTTTCCGTTAACTTTGCTTCTGCCAGTGTTTTACTGTAGCGAAGATATAACGAGTATTCAGAGGAGATTCAGAGGGACACAAGTTTAATTTTGGCACCGCTTCAATTCTCGAAGGAGGTTGTACGGGATCAACATTTTGTGAACATATAGACCGACAAGAACTGAACTGTTTTGTGTCCAGCGCTCGATTTCTAAGCAAAGTTCGTAGACTGCATTGACGTCAAAATAACTGCGTTCTTGGTTTCAGCAATTAATTTTGTTGTTCGCTATTGCTGTCTCCGCCGAACGTGACGTGTCATTACGGACATATTATTCGTAGCAAACGAAAAACAGCAGGTGGCAAATTACTTGGTAGTTGAAAAATACGAGCTGCGGATGAGACAAACTAAGTTCATATTCGCTACGAGTTAGCCATTTAGGTTAATATTTGACATTTATAATATGTAGGTTAATTTTGCTGTATGCAGGTTCCGCTAAAGAGAAACGGCGGTTAAAATTACTACCTGTCAAGTGAGCAATGAAGTATATATGTTTTACTTCAGTCAAACAAACCGACACAGGCTGTAACATTTAACCTGAAAGTTGGTTTCCTTCTTCGCTGCTCGATTAATCGTTGGAATATTCGATCAAAATAAACTTTGACGCAGTTCGTGAAGAAAACTTGAGAAACACAAGCGGAGTGAGCCTGTCGAAAAAGTTGGCATGCAGAAACTTTATCTTCACAGGTTTAATAGCTCGCAGCATTTTCCTCACAATTTTTCTTCGAACGCATCCACTCTGTCCAACTTCAAATACCAAAGGAATGACCAGCTTTTTTGTGGCCGCAATCGTTCGTCTGCTCTGAACAAAAGTGTTGGACGGATAATGGAAAACCACCATCATCACAAGACCAGAAAGAAACATCATTTGCGAAAATACAAGAATTCCAATAAAGTTCAGTTTTCTTCCCTGACCAAGCAGAATGTATGCACTAACACAAAATATAAATAGGTTCAAGTAAATCGACACCGACATGAACGCAAGTCTGTGAATTTTGTATCTGTTTGTAGCGCAAAATGATGTTTGTCGATCCAACTGAATGGTGCATTTTAATTGAATATCGTCGAATATTTTTAATAGCAAATGTGACGCAAAACGTAGGTATCAAGAGATGACACAATCCGATTATAATAACGTAGTTTGCTAGCATTCTGATAAAATTGTAGACGTAAGCAAAAATAAAAATTCTTCGCAATATGTCAACTATACAGCTTGTCCAATTTGAAATTGTTCCATTAGATGATATATCCGAAATGAAAGCAGGTAATGGGTTCCAAGGTACGCGATGATATACCGCACATGAAATGGAAAATCCAAAAACCATCTGCATTAAAACTGGCACAAACAACGCAAAGAACCGCACAAGAAACAAAACTTCCTTGTCGTCTCTGCTCACTTTAGATATGCTTGTGGCCGACGGTGCCCTTGACGCGCAAGGTTTGCGCCCAATCAATTTGTTAAGAAAGTTAACGGTTTGAGCCAATTTTTTTCTGATCAAATAAATTAACACCGCAAATCCAGTTGTGATTGCACCAGTAATGGCGGAAATAGAAGTTTCGTAGGACGATCGATTTTCACAATACACTCGAACGAAGCAGAAAATAGCTACCGATATTTGATAAAGAACATGAAACATCCAGTTTTTAAGGAATAAAGGATTTGAATAAAATTTGGATGAGAACGTTTCCGATTTGATACTGATTTTAAGATGATACGGGCACTGGAACGGTTGTAAATTAAAGTGTTGCGTCAATTTGAGGTATCGCCTCATTTCCATTTGAAGTTGTGTTGGTACAAACATTTTGAAATCTGGATTCAGCAAAGATATTCAATGTAATAATTGGAACGATGGGCGTGAAACTCCTGCTAACTAAAAGTGAGAATATTTTCTGCGATATAGAAGAAGAGAAGTGTGATTTAATTTATTGATACTGCTTTTTTAGTAAAACACTTCAAAATTTTATATGCTTTTCTGGGAAGATTAGAGGCATCGATAATAAATTCCGAGAAATAAGGTATGTATAGTAATTTTATATACAAGGTGACAGGACAGAATATACTTTCACGAGCGACGTTACGGCGGGTTTGTGATGATTGTCGAAATTATTTTCGGACACAGCTTACAGCGTTCAATATTCACATTTATGTTAAATTCATGAAACCTTCTACATGTATCGATCATTAACTCAACTGTCCGAAGTGTGAAAAGTTTGTATTGATTTTCTTTTGCAAAAAATATTACCGTTGCCGAATTGAATCCTGACGATTGGTCATGTTTAATTAGGACAGCGGAATGGGTCGATTTTCTATAAAGTCAATCATAGTGATCATGACAACCCATCAGACAGGGTTATTAGTTTTACGAATAAATCACTGAGCAGTCTTCGCAATTTTATAAATTATGTTCGAATTTACAGTTTCCGTGTATATTAGTTTGAATCGTGTGGGCGAAGCAACTTTTAATGAACAATGACGGAATATCGCAACATGGTAAAAATATTAAATCATAATGAACGAAAAGTGTTCGAGAGTTGGAGCGTGGAAACCGAAGTAAATAATTCACAACTTTCTTCCATATACCCGATGGGATGATCAATTATTCACAGATACTTCTCCATCCGTTTTACTTGTCCTGGTTTTCTTCGAAAGCGTTTATTTCTTGCGTTGCCGTCTACATGTAATAGTGAAATGCCACATATTCCCATGTGCACGGTAAATATATACACTCACATATTCTTGGTTGCGAACTTTCACTAAAAACTAGAGCAACTCGAGTAATGCTCTAGTCGTTCGAATATTCTATTAATATCAGCTTGGACGCTGTGACAGAGGCAAACTTGAATAGGGCCAATGGTGTCAATTTATGGAAGAAGCTGGACTGAAGATATTTTATTTTCATTGTGAATAACGAATCACATGCCTTCCGGTCCGCTTTCTCTCTAACTGGTATATTTGTCGACTTCGCTCTTGTGTAGCTATTGAAATCCAGCTGCCTTATTTTCCTGATCGCACGTCTGCTTTGAAAGAGAACACCGGCGGGAAAGTGAAAGCACACAAGGATCATCGCGGAGAGAATAAGCAATCCGTCCCCGAAAACTAAAATTCCTGAAATGTGGACATGGCGCCAGTGACCGATTACTATGTAGGCACAGAAGATGTATCCGTAAAGGCTTGTAAATATAAGTAGCGGCATTAGCGTTGTTCTGTGAATATTGTTATACTCTGTGCATAACAATTGTACTTGCTTATACCGGGCAACTAAATCTTGAACTGATTTGCCTTTGTCTCGACCAATATGATTTAAGGCGAAATTGAAACAAAATGTGGGTATTAGCAAATGAATCAAAATCCAAATTTCTACGTAATTTAGAAATGTTCTGATGGTGATGTAAACGTAACCAAAGATAAAGAGGCGCGTCAGAAGTAGCATTGCAAAGCTGGTTACGTAGTGATGACTGCAAATAACCGATGGAAGCGGATTCCATGGAACGTGTAGAAGCAATGCACATGACAACGCGAATATGATGCCGATTTGAAGTATCGCATGAGAGAGAATTCTTGTGATGACAACAACATGTTTTGTGTTGGGATCCTGGAATTGTTGAAATGCATGCAGCTTGTAGGGTATTGCAGTGGATCGGATCCTTGTATTTTGCATTCCATTTAAAAGATTTACAAAGTCGTTTCCGTTGAGTCGAACGAGGATAACAAAAATGCTCGTAATTATTGCTGTTATACCAACAAATGCACTAATCACTTTCTCAAACTTTGATTCTTTGTCAAAAATTGCAGCGCCCAGCCACAACATGCCACCAATCAAAAGAATGGAGAAATGCAACCTCCAATGGCTCATACTAAAGGCTGGATTTGATGAGAATTTTGAACAGACTTGTCCGTGATTGTGTTTTGAAGACAGCCTATATGGGCACTCAAAGGAATACAAATTGAACCTTTGTTCAAAATCCAAACAGACTGTTAGCTCTCTAATCACATTGAACGGAATCATCATTTTTATGGCTTGCCACGAAGAAAGTCGACGACGCGTGTATCTTGAACTTACAAAAGGGCCTGAATGCACAATATATTTGAAGTGGCACATTATCCTACGCCAAACTGTTTACCAAATTGCGAAACAGTTCACCAGTTCATTGAGTATCTAGCATACTATTACTGTGTTTTATTTTGATACCGATGTAGCGTAATTACCCAACCTCGATAATTGCGAATTAAATATCAAATCATGACAACAGTATATAGATATATGTTTGCTTTCTACATACCCATAATGGCAAACTTTATTGACAGAAAATTAGAAAATTATATGCCATCATGCACATATTTAACGTAACGACTTAATTGATTATTGCCCTAAACCACTGCATATTCATTTTTGACAAATTAATGGCCCGATGCAATATATGTACTTAGCTACTCATCGGCTAATAACGTGCTCATACCTGTTTCGCAATCGAACCACTAAAAGTTGGTTCCGCAATTATGTTGGAAAAGCGGCATAGCGCTCAGGAATTTAATGAATATTTTTCTTCTTTCGGGTCAGTTATATCCACAAAACAAAAAATAACAACAGCCAGTCATTACGAACGTCAATGATAATTATAATGGCATTCATATGTATTGGCGAGCGTCAGTAACTGACAGATATGAACTACATTTCCGCATTACGTGTCAAATTTCATTCGACTCAACAACACTCATTTCATTTCATTCTTGAGAAACATATAATTGACTATATGATTTCCGCGCGAATGGCCAAAAGCAATACCTCTGTCAGGGTGAAAACTTTCACATTTACCATTGGCGAAATACAGGTAGGATTTTTGTTATATTTCAATAACGTTATATTTCATGTTATATTGCAACCATCAAACGATTGAATAAATAATTCAATTTAAGACCGTTAGTTGCTCAAGTTCCATATAGTCATCACGACAATGCAGTAAAATTGGCCTATAATTGTGAAATTGTTCAATAAAACATGCAACATTTCAAATTTTAAAGTGTACGATTTAATTTTGTGGACGAATTTTTTTTTACAAACTCATTCTAGTTAACTTCCATCAACATTCAAACTCGTTGGCCTGTTAACAATATTCAAACAGCATGCACAAATACAGGATCGGGTTTTTATGGGAAGTTTTTGCTCGGTGGAACGAAATGTGACAAAGAATTCATAACTTTACACAATGGACGTAGACCGCTCATCAACAATTTAAAAGAAACTCTACCCAACCGTTGTATGCACAAAACTTGACCGTAAACGTTTTAATTATTAACACCATTTTCACCGAATAATATAAAGCACTTCATATACGTGGATAGGTATATGCTTGCATTCCCAATTATATTGCAAACAATGTGACGCTGGATGTATTCATTTTTTTGCATTATTGTGGATTATTTTATCAATATGAGCTTTGCAGCTTGGACAGAGCTAAAATTAAAGAATACGAGAGGTGTCAACTTGTCAAAAAAGTTTGAATGGAGAAATCTTATTTTCGGCCGCGATATTTTAAAATTTTCAACTTTTCAATACTATACTTTCCTAAATTTGCAAAAACTTAATTTTCACATTCTTTGTTAATAGCCAATATCGCACTTTTGCTTCTGGCAAACAGCTTGGCATATATGGTTGCATGCTCCACCATAACCAACGCATCCGTATTTGCAGGTACATATATGGACAGGAAACACGGTTTCCGTTGTATCAATGAAACGGCGGATTAAAGTAAACGTGTCAAAAATCCAGGAAATGCTCTCTCAAAGTTTAACTAGTCATTCGAATATTCTATCAAAATTAGCTTTGACGCAGTTGTCGAAGCAAATCGGAGAAACACAAGTGGAGTAAGCCGGTCGAAGAAGTTGGCCGCGAGAAATGTAACTCGTAAAGGCTTTAGGGACTTAAATAGTATGTGAACCATTTTGTGATGATCACATCGGCGATAATTAAGTTTTCGACATAGTGTCGCGTTTATCTTTTTTGTTGAACGTATCGCAAGGGTGCTTTGGAAGATTAGACTGGAGGGATAGTGGAAGCAAACTAGAATCACAATAACTGACAATATCAGGCTCTGCGAAAAAATAAACAATCCGGTATAATCAAGCTTGCGTCCATGCCCCGTCAGAATGTATGCACTCACACAAAAGATGAAATTTGTCATATACATCACCAATGGCATGAACTCGAGTCTGTGGATTTCATTAAACATTTGCGACAATATTTGCACTTGCCTGTAATTTGCAACAAACTTTTGCGAGTCAACTAACCCGCTAATAAAAGACGATTGACGTCGAAGCTTCTTAATGGCTAGGCTTACGCAAAACGTTGGGATCACGAAATGTAACAGTCCATCAATAATTATGTAGCTGACCAACAGTTTAATAAAACTATACGTATAACTGAATACCAGAAACTGAAAGATAAATTTCACCAAGAAATCATACGGCCATGCATGCATTGCCGGAAAAGCAAAATGTACCGTAATTGGATTCCATGGAACATGTGGACAAAACGAACATGACAAGGAATATCCGAGTATAACTTGTACCAACAAAATTACAAATATCCTGATAAGCCGAGTGATAAATTTAATTTCCGCATCGCAAGAAATTTGCACCGATGCCTCCACTGGCTTGTCTGAATATCTGGAGATGGAGCTGGAACGGATCATTTTGTTCAGAAAATGGACCGTTGGGACAGCTTTTGAATGAATCAGAAAAATCAGTATGGCAAATCCGATTGCTATTGCGCCAATTATGGATGTGGTAAAATGTTCATATGGTGACCGGGATTCGGCACATACGCGAATGACACAACAAACTACCACAGAGAGAAGAAAGCTTAATTCTAATTTCCAATGTTTCTGAAAACAAGAATTGGTGGCAAAAAATGATGAAAATTGTGCAGACGGTCTCTGTATTTTTAGATTGTATGGACAGTGGAATGGGAGTAAATTAAATGTCTGTATCAGAATGAGATATCGTTCTATTTCAATTAGTAAAATAGTTGGCAAATGCATGGTGCTATGAAACATGGAACGGGCAGCGATGTGATAGGCGGTGGGCCATTTACTCTGTAATATCCCGAAACCCTGAATAACAATGGCCATTTATAACAAATGCAGGATTCACAACATTTCATAAATTCTAATCCATACCCACCAGTCTAGCAAAATGTGCCAGACCGTGACATTATATTGCAATTGTAAAATTCGTTTGGATTTCTGCTGACATTGATTTTGACAGCATATATTGAAACCATCAAACGATTCAATAAACAGCACAGTTTCAGACAGCCACTTTTTTAATTTACCTACGATCATCAATAGGAAGTTATGTATTTTGGATGTAAATGCGAAATTGTTCAATCGAGAAAATGTGAACATTTCAAAACATTGGCGTAAGATATAAACATGTTGTACCATGCGTTTGCGTAATCTCATACGTTAGCTTTAATGGATATTCACACTCATCGCCATCTAACTAATTTTTTGGAAACATGAAGAGGAGTCACTTCAGCTTTTTTACAAGTTTTTTCGATGGAATGAAATGTGATAAATAATTCATGACTTTCTTCATCGGACATGGTCCGCTCATCAACAATTTATTAGAAGCTCTACCCAACCGTTGTATGGACAAAACTTGGCCGTAAACATATTTATTATTAACAGCATATTATTCATCTCTTCATACACGTGGATAGATATATGCTGGCAAACCCAATGACATTGCCTAAAAATGACGTTCGTTATATCCAATTTTATATCATTGCAGCTTATTTTATCAATATGAGCTTTGCAGCTTGTACAGAACTAAATTTGAAAAACACGAGGGGCGTTAACTTGTCGAAAAAGTTGGAATGGGGAAATCTTATTTTCATCGGCGATAAAGCTCTGCAACTTTTCTTTATAATTTTCAATTCGTCACTATTATACGTTCCAGTGCTTAAAGAAAGTTGACTCGCACATTTCTTTTTGATTGTCAATATTGCGCTTTTACTTCTAGCGAACAATTTGGCAGCGTATTTGAAACATAACTGCATGATAATCCTTGCCATCACCAATGCATCTGTAAGCACCATTATTCCGGTAAAATGAAGATGTCTCTATTGACCAATTTGAATATTTGCGCACAAGCAGAATGAACAAATTCCCACATAAATGTATAACGGCATGAAAGTTGCTCTGTGAATCCGATTATATATTCCACATAGCATCTGCATTTGTATATTGCGAGTAACGAGTTTCTGTACATCTGATAAATGTTTAACGGACGGGGTCGATCTACACAACATTTGCATGGCTCGGACAGACGAATACGTTGGGATTAGTAAATGACCTAGAATATTAAGTGCAATGAAACTGCAACAAGTTCTCATGGTATTATAAGTGTAGCTGAAAATCAGCACACTATTAACTACGGGATAACTATTTGTCACAAAATTTTGACTACTTTAACTTGGCCTGAATCCCCAGATACATTTTGGAATTGGGTTTCATGGAACATTGGACAACGCTGCACATGATAAGGAATATACCCAACTCAAATGGAAAATGATAATTAGTAATAGTCGAGTTGTTCTTGCGACAAATTTGGTTGGCAGATCTGGAATCTGCTCGAAAAATTGCATTTTGTCACACTTTTGACCATGTTGACGATTGTTAATGGAAACCATTGCGTTTAGAAATCAAACAAAGGAGATACTCTTTAGCTTGATGAACACAATTGACGCCGTCATTGCTAGGGCCATCGTACCGATGAAACTAGCTGTCTCCTTTTTGTAGGATAACTGCTTTTCCAATTTTGCTTGGGCGTACATTGAAATCCCAATCTTGGCTAATGTGAAGAAATGGTATTTCCAGTAGTTTTTAAAGTAACGCGCATTTGCATAGTATTTGCAAGATAGATGTGATATTTTTCTGCTGATTTTGGTGATATAGGGATAATGAAGGCGAACTACGTTGAATTTTTTAAGGATATTCAAACACTGTTCAATCTCTTCAATCAGTATTAAACGGATCAACATTTTTGTCTCTCAAATTGAATAATAAACTGAGCTCGGTGTTTGTGGCTCGTTGAACCAAATTGAAATAAAAATTATATACTCGAACGAAAAATACACATTTTTATTGCGAAGTTCTATCGCTGTATACCTAAATAATTCCTTGAAATAATGACAACGGAGCATGTACGTGTTAAGCTGACAAATTGGGTATCACGGGTGGAGTTAGAGGTACAAATAATTTATAACACACTTTACGCACAATTATTTGGATTGATAATAGATATGCCATAACGTGTCCAGTAATTGGCAGAACTAATTGTTCACACGACAGGGAACAATTTGTTAAGTATACAAGGTGTAGATGAAGCTTGATGTTTCTGCTATACTACTACTGCGAATAATTTGTTACAATTTCCCATGATGACATGACCAACCATGTTGGTACCTGGAATTATTTGGAACACAAATTGTGTGACTGCTGAACGACAAATAATGATACCAGGACAAATATCAATGACGTATTAGCGTGAAATTTTATGTTTAATTTATTTGGAACAGATGTCCTAGCAAACACATTATCAGGCCAAATAAAAAAATGAAGCTTGGGACTAGAAACGGATTGATTTATTTTCAAGAGTTAAGGAAATATTGAATATAATTTTAACAGGAATTTTTTCGTTTGAATCTAGATTAAGCACCAACTGGTCTGAAGCAAATGTAACACCATTCTCCGTTGCAAGTAGCTGACAAGGTGTGAAAAAGCGTCTGTTCGTAAGCAGTGCAGACGACTGAACGAGAACGAAAAAATACTCGTCGGACGTAATTAAATTTGGTGTGATTGTATAGTGCTCGGCTGTCATTTTCATCTCAGTCAGATTGGTTATTCCACCAGCATTACGGAACTATATGGCTTTACGTTAGTTTATCTTAATTATTTATTCATAACGCCGATCCATTTATACCAGACATTTCGACTCGTTACCTGGGTAAGAACAATTATGAAATTCTGTCATAATTAAGAGCAGTGGATTGCCTAACGTTGTGGAAGTTAGGCAATCGTCGGTGCTTAAAAAAATGATGCGCATTTAGCTTTTGCAAAGCATATAACCATAACCATATTCCAAGGAATGGTCGCTGCAAATCTTACTAGCGATACTTACTATCCCACTGTTACGATTGGCGAGCAATGTCACTTTAATGAACAGTGCAAAGCCAGCACTACAGCCATTCCTGCCGGATTTTCTTTAGCTTGCATCACTGACCATTCTGAACTTGCCATTGTCATTCGCAAGTGCAGTTGCCCAAATGACACGCATAGTGAATATCAAGGCATGTGTTATCGCAATTATGGATGCAGTTTATTTTGCTCCACCACCGAGCAATGCAGCAGTAGTAACAAAACATGCGAGTGTCCGGACCACTACAATTTGAATAATGATAGGGACATGTGCATCGTAGGGCGGGTTATATTGGGAGTAAAGTGTGAAGAGTCGAAGCAATGCTCTCGCCGGACAAATATACAAATCAGTACTCTGATTATGAAATGGCCAGCCCCAAATGTAGGAGTGGACTTATCAAAGATTTGTGTGGATTGAATGGCAATGGGATTACTTTTCCTTTCGTACGGTCGATTCTACTTCTGTTAGTTGTACTAATGCTATTAATATAACATGAACCGATAACGAGACGTTAACCATCGAATTAGACGCATATCTGATTATTTCACACTATTTTGAAAGCTTATTAAACCTTAAGTTTTGTGCACTATGATATTGTAACATTCAGATTTTTTCGCACGTACATATTTATAACATGCTTTCACGAAAATTGTTTGTTGTAAAAAACTTTATTCATCATCTCTAGTGGTAAAAATTTGCATACATCCCAAGAGTTTGACTACCTGCACACAATGTATTTTGTATTATTTTATAAATACGAGAACAAATATATCACATATACTAGATATAAAAGTCTGATGCTATTGATTACTGCTAACATTCTTGTGCAAGTACAAAATATTTAAGCTAAACGACAATATTTAAACATGTAGGCACAATAAATTTAAATGAACAAGGATTGAAGTATCGAAACATGGAAAAAAATATTAAAACATAATGAACCTAAATTATTAGAGAGTTTGGAAATGAAAACCGAAATAAATAATTCACAACTTTCTTCCCTACATGAGCTAAGATGATCAATTATTTAGAGAATATTCTCTCATCAGTTGTACTTTCTGTGCTTTTCATCGCAACCATCCATTAAACGTGTCACAGAATATTTGTCCCAACTATGTGATAGAAGGCGAAAGGAAAACGATTTAAACTTTTGTCTTAATCAATTCAATTCCAACAATTTGATATGGTCAACTGCATTGGTTTCAACTTGGAGCCGTGACGGAGGACAACATATTGCATTTCATTTCAATGCAAAGGTTACTTAACGCGACATGTGACATTTTAAATGGGGCCAGCAATTACATACCTCAAAACACAATTACTGTCGTAGTAGTTTTCATTTGGCACATGTTTGCTCTTGCCGAATGGCATATTTTTATGCGTTTCCGTCATAGTGTTGCATATTTGAAGAGACTGTGGCTCAATAAAGTCGTTTCTTTCTTGTTATCACGTTAATTTATAGGTCGACGAAAGACATGTCTCTACCAATACAAATAAATAAACTGTATTCTTAATGTCAAAACAAATACTCAAATTATCGTAACTTTGCTTGTTGTAACATGGATTAAAGCTAATTCGTCATGTGCATATTTTATGAATATAAATTTTGATGCGGTCGTCGAAGCAAACCGGAGACACACAAGTGAAGTCAGCCGATCGAAATAGTTGGCCGCAAGAAATGTAATCTGGAGAGGTTTTAGTATAATATATAATATAATAATATAATAAAAAGCTGCCGTGCAACCAACTTATCACGCTAATTTTATTGCTACTCTTAAACGTATTGAAACATAGGACTGCTTGAAACTCGATTACATTACATCACTGTTAATCATACCGGCAAAAATAATGATGCTAATCTATATACATTCCACGTTAAATGCTGGAACAAATTTATTTCCGCTTATCATGGTTGGAAAAGTATTCGGAAAGCCGTTCCTGGTTCTTTGCTGTTGGTAAAACATTCACACTGTACCGCATTAAAGCAGTGATTTAGATGGACACCAAACCAAATTTCCATTATATATCTCGTACAGTTTTAGATCGTATCCGATCACTACTTGTTCTATTCCACCCATGGCTACATCATAACATTGCATATCCGTCATCGTAATGAAATACGTGTCACACTTTTAAAATATTTTTCACGACGTGTCCAGTTGTCAAGCAGCTTTAAATTGGAAGCAAAGCCATGCGTGCATTGCAGGACTATGGATACTAGTTGGATTTATATACGGCACCATATCCGCCTGGGTAGTATTCCAAGGCCGGAAATACTGTTCTTTTCCAATATGAATCGTTTTCATGCTGGCCACCACATCGTTTTACTTTATCGTGATGAGATAGGCTTTCGAGAATATTTCTCCGCAATTATCTGATGCAAAGAATTATGACTTATGCATAATCATTTCTCTGCATGAACCGATATGATCGAACTAGCACATAACTTGTAAATATTTTAGAAGCAGCCTGGAACTAAATGCACAACTGAATAAAAAGCATACCCGTTTCGATCATGTGCTAGCAAATGCAGTTTAAATGTGGGTGGAAACTGCAAATATATATGTCAACGAACTTACATATGATAAGAGTTTTCTAACACCCTGTTAAAACTAATGGTGCTCCATACGAATTACAATTCTTACTTGAAATTATAATCAAACCGTGACTCCACTTATGCTATCTCCACTATAATAAATAAAATACAAATGCGGTGGTGCTGGAAGATTCCGTGACGGAGAAAGCTTCGCCTTAAAGCTCTCATGGCATTTGAATGTTTAATTACTTTCTCCTCAGTTAAAAGCATACATTAATTATGCACACTTGCGTAAGTACTTCAGAGCTCACGGACTGAGCACAATTTATTTGGTCATATACAAAGCAGCAAATAGATTGCGCGGAGCTCTATTTAACTTAAGTCAAGCAAACTTTATTTCTTTATAAATGTTAGCACTTCGAATGCCTTTGCCCAAAACATGATTCCTTTGAAGTTGCTCATAGAATTAGTTAAGTGTTTCGGCTTGTTGAAATACGGAAATCTATTTCGTTTCCAAAACCCTTATATTTTGAAAAATTACAAAAGGAGAACGGTAGTTGCGGGACACTTTTTCATTAATCCAAAATTTGCTCATGAACATTGGCGATACCATTTCGGCATTTTGATTTTAACATCAATTATGTGCTTTTGCCGTTCAAGGTTTGAAAAGGGGTCAAAGTTTGATAACTGTACTAAACTGTTTATCGGTGCGATGGCATTCATTGTGGCTATATCTGTAATAATAATTCACTCACGGGCCGCGGAAACTGTTTATTTCTTCAACTTAATCCAGACGTACACACCACATTGCGAATGCAGTTTGGCAGCCGACGACAAGACATTATCAGAAAGTAACGACAAATCAATCACGTTTGTTGCTCACGTCATCCGGTTGTTCTCTTGTGCCTGTTTTCATTTGTCTTGGATATTTACCCTGCCCTGTGTGGTGTTCCCATGGGTTCCTTGGAATTTAATACCTGCAGTTGCTTGGGAGTATAAATTTCAGGAAAACACACCGAATTTACTCCAAATTTGTTTGGTAGTTTGTCAACGACTCGTAATATTTGTGTACGTTCTACTAGATATGCGAATCTTTGCAAATTACGCAACACTGAATATTTTACTCCACCTATATATTCCTACTTACTGTTTGAGTTTTTCGTTTCAAAAGTTTCGATATCACGCAACCAAGGCAACATCCATTACAAATACCACTCGCTTGATTAATGCATATCGGCAAATGCAAGTACTGTGCGGAGTTTACAACTACATACATCGAACAACATTTATGCCGCTATACATTTACACAAGTATATTTGCGTTCTGCTTATGTGCATACATTTTAATTGGTCACTCCAGCAATTTGCACTTTTCAGGATTTCTCGTATTTTTGGACGGACTACAGTTGAGTGTGCTGCTGATGCTTGTTTGTTTTCATTTTTCTGCTCGACTTTTCTTTGGGAGTAAGAGAGCAATAATGGCAATCAAGAAGAGTATTGCTAATGTCATGTGTTCTATGCGTGTCAGCAAAAAGGACGAGGAAAAAATGATACGGAAAACATTTCGTTCATTGAGTCCAGTGAAGGCCAGATTTCTCCACTCCAACTTTCTCGATCGCGTAACGCCGTTGGTGTTTTTCAAATTTGCGTCAATCCAAGCTACCAAGATGATACTAATTGAGCACAATAATTAGTCGCCCGAAAATGGGTCAAAATTTCTGAGAGTTCAAATAAATTTGGAAACCAATTTCGACAGAGTAATATACTCTCAGCACATAGTTTCTCTATACGAATATGATACGAATTTGTAATTATATTCACCTCACGTCAGCGACTGATGAGAAAAATCAATATCTTTTATGATAAAGGTTTTATGTTATAGTGCTTGCATTTCTGCGGCAAAGTTTAGGCGTACCATTAGCACAATAACTTTTCCAAAAGTGGTTTTGTTGCACTAAATAATAACTTTCGTCGCGGAAGCTAAAAGGGCAATACATTATTGAGACGTTGATACATCAAGTCAATACTACGTCTTAAGCTACTCTGATAAAGATATGCGGAATATCAGAAAAGTTGTATACGAACAGTTTGACAGAGCCAGCACGGTAACTACAAGTAGAGTTCATGTTCTTAAACGGATAAAATCCATACAAACCAGAGTCTGTTTTAAAATGATTCCGTTTGCATTGGTAACGGAGATACCAAACCGTTTCCGCTTGCTGGACACGGCAAATTTAATACCTTTCCAAAACCCGTACATTTTGAAAATCGACAATGCCAAATTTGTTGGAGTTTCCAGTGAGTTTAGAATAAATTCAAAGTTCATCAATTCGGACTGGTGGAAGCATTTCGCAGTTTTGTTGCTAACGTCATTCATGTGCTTTGGACGAGCACAGTTTGAAACGGGATCTAAATTTGAAACGCTGACGGAATTTTTTGTTGGTGCCATGGGATTCATTTTGGCTGCCTTGGTTTTGCTTATACGAATAAAAGCTGTAGAATTTGTGTATTTTGTCAACCTGATCCAAAGTTATGAAGTTGAGGAACCACTAAGCCAAAATACGAACTGGAAGAAACTTTCTCTGTCAACCGACAAGTCTATTTTGCTTGTCGTTTTTGTAACCAGAATGTTTTCAATTGTATGTTTTCACTTGTCCTGGATATTTACATTGTCGTGTGTTGTGCGGCCTGACGTTCCATGGAATCTACTCCCGGCAATTATGTGGAAATATGAGTTACGACCGGAAAGTCCGTATATTTGTCAGATTTTACCTGTTCTGGTTCAGCGATTTGTAGTATTGCTGTATGTCTGTTACGACATGAGAATCTTCTCGAATTACGCTGCACTCACTGTTCTGCTGCATCTATTTATTCCGACGTATTGCTTGCATTCTCGGTTCAATAAATTCAAAATGCAATTGGAAACTGCTACATCCGTCGTCCAATTAAAGCGTACCATTATTTCTTATCGACAATTTCAACTAATATGTGGACTGTACAACTTTATTCATCGAACAACATTTATGCCGATATTCATTTATACGGGAATTTTTGGGTTTTGTTGGTGTGCATATATTTTGGTGGGACAATCCCAACATTTGCCGCTTGCTGGGTACCTGGTATTCTTGGACGGACTGCAAATGGCGGCCGCGATAATGTTAGTGTGCTTCCATTTTGCAGCTCTACTCTTTTCTGGAAGTAAACGAACATTAATTATAATTAGGAAGAAAATTGCACATTTTTTGCGTCATATTCAGGCCCAAATACATAATGCATATATGGAGTTGTTCCAGTGAAAAGTTTTTTATTAACTACCGGAAGCATGAAATGCTTATAAAGGTAGTTATTGCGATTGTTCTGTTTGTCTGTCAGTGTGTCTGTGTGTCTGTGTGTCTGTTAATCTGTTTGTCTGTAAACACTATAACTTTTCCGAACGTTGACCGATTTGGTTCAAATTTGGCATAGAGGTACCTCAGGTCAAACCATTATTCGGTATTGATTTTGGGGTTCCAGGGCCTACCCCCAGGGGTACGGTGGGGGGTTAGATCCCCCATTCATCCTTATGGGCAAAAATATTTTATCGGCTTATCAGATAGAGAATTTTATTCTGATCATTTTTCGTCATAACACCATGGGTCAACTTGACCAACTGTCGGAGTGGTGGCTCCATGACCCTTACGGGTCACGGGGTCACGAAAGGGTCAAAATAGAATTTTTAGGAAATTCATCGACTAATTCAAGATTAGTGTTTGGGAAGGTGAACTGATTGTCAAATGTATCAATTTCACACACAACACGTTTCCGGTAGTTTTTTATTTCGGGTTTACACCCGTCCTAGTTACAGTCTCGGAGACATTTCTAAAGCCACGTGCTTTAATGTTCATCCATATTTGAAAACCTTGGAAATCAGTAAACTTAAGTAAGCATATCTAGAAATCCCGAGTCAACTTTATCTTCGTCGGAATATTGTACCAACATTCCCGTTAGTTTTAGTCCTTTACCAAGTAATCAATATCCAATCATTACGTTTGTAACAAACGAACAGCTTACTGGTTGACGTATGCAAAAATGGGTAACTATGGCTACCCTTCAACGTATTCATTAGACAACGGCAACATGCTCCATCCAAATGGATTGATTTGTTTTCAGGTAAAGATTTGTTCATATGTAAACATGTAAAGTGAAATGATTATCACAGCAGTGGATAATTCGTCGACAGCCAGGATGACATGAAAGTCTGATTTGACAATTGCTAAGTGCCAAGGCAAACGTATTTTCCATAAAGTCTTTTACGTGGCATAAAATTCAATCAATTATGCATCACCGATAGGCAGAGGCAACCCGTGGAGAAAAGCAATACACAATTCACTCGTGCTTCTATAACAATACATATTAACTTGCTAATACATTTGTTCTCTTTCGTACGTCCATGCGAACATTATTGGAAATAATTTAGTAAGTTAATCATATTAGCGGTGACTAGTTTATCGTCCACATTACCAGCACGACGTACTTTTGACCGTAGAAATTTATTTTGTTTTTAGCCAATATATCATTTTGATTTCTTCTCACTAGTAGTGGAGTTGTTGTTCCGATTTTACCCAAATTTTTTGCCAATATCCCCAGTCAAAATGTTAATCCACATATTACTAATAGAGGAGATTGAGCGGTGTTTGAAGCTTCTTCAGTCATTTAATCTTCTCAGATACCAATACCCCTACATACTCAAAATCAATCGAAACGTACACCCAGTCGCCTGTCAATTCTATCCAAACCCACACTATTTCAAGGACCAATGGAAGCTCCACTTCTTTTTACTTTTCAAAGCTGGCATCTCGCTATTTTCCATGGCCAAGCTTGAAAAGCAATCCACCTATGAAAAGGAGACAGCTATCTACATCGGATCCATGGCGTTCACAATGGCCGCAACAACCATCTTCATTAAACTTCAAGGAGTCGCTTTCGTTCGCTTTCTAAATGCAATGTGCTCCATTGACGATCGCAGGCCTGGGTCCAAATGTGACAAAATTCAATTTTTCGAACAGATTCCGGATCTGACCACCATATTTGTGGCGAAAATGACGCGAGTTTTTTCGACAATGATATGTCATTTTAGTTGGGTCTACGCCATGTCTTGTGCAGTTTTGCCAACAGCTCCTTGGAATCCTGTACCCAAATTGCTTTGGGGATTCAAGCCAACTGAAAATTGTCCAGTGGCGATGAAATATCTTCTGCCAGTTTTTCAGCGTGCCGTAATATTCATTTACACTTACAATAATATGCGATGCTTTTGCAGTTTCATTGCACTGAACATAATAATTCATTTGCTGATTCCCACGTATTCCTTCGTCCGTGCCATGAAATTGTTTTGTAAAACAACGCCGTCAGTGATAAATTTGTCGGATGTGAAGAAAAAAATTTCACGATATCGACAAATTCAGCTTCTATGCGGAATTTATAACAGGATCCACCGAGCAACTTTTATGCCGTTGTATATTTATGTCGGAATTTGCTCATTCTGTTTATGTGCTTATATATTAATAGGCCAGTATCAACATCTTCATTTCACAGGAATTATGGTGTTTACAGATGCGTTGGTTATGGCTACGATTATAATGCTGCCTTGCTTTCAATACGCTGCCAAACAGTTTGCCAGAAGCAAAAGTGCAATACTTGCGATTAGAAGAAAATGCGTTAATCCAATGTGTTTAAATTTGGGAAAACATGACCTGGAAGAGCTTAAGGTTATTAAGAAAAGTTGTAAGGCTTTATCGCCAATGAAAATTAGATTCTTGCACTCCAACTTTTTTGACAAGTTGACGCCGCTCATCTTTTTCAAGTTTGGTTCTGTTCAGGCTGCCAAGCTTATATTAATTAAGTAACTATAATTACGATATATATTCTGCGATTAGCATTACGGATACTTGAGTGAGAATAAAAATATATTGCAATGACTTTTTAATTTCTTTCTACTTCATTTCTTGATTGTGTCGTTCTAAAACGTTTGTTATTCAATAACTACTTTAAAACTGACAATTACATGTATCCATAAAGCGACCGCATACCTTTCCAAACGAACAGGATGAAACAATTAAACTAGGTAATTGTGTAGCTTAGTTGTTAAGTGAATAATATGCAGTTTGAGTTTCAGCAGCTCCCATTTAAAACAAATAATTAAAGCCGTCTATATGTGTTGTTACTTATGTATACATCAAACTAAAACGGTGTTATATGCTTCACAAAAGCCAAATATGTACCACTATTGCAAGCGCCGTGGATTCTCTAACTTCCACAATGTTAGGCAATCCTCGGCTCTAAATTATGACAGGATTTCATAATTGTTCTTGCCCAGATAACGAGTCGAAAAGTCTGGTATAAGTGGATCAGAGATATCAATAAATAATTGAGATAAGCTGACGTAAAAGCATACAGTTCCGTAATGCTAGTGGCATAACCAATCTCTGGTGTAAATGCCAGCCAAGCCTATATCATCACACCAAATTTAATTATAAGTGCCGATCATTTTTATGATATCGATCAGTCTTATGCTCAGCCTAGTGACTTTTTTGCACTTTCCTATAATCCACTCGCAACATGCAATCGTATTTCATTTGCTTTGGACCAGTTGGTGTTCTATCTCCGTTCAAACGAAACACATTTGACCATTCAATCTTTTGACCCTAACTCGTGAAATTCATCATTGAATTTGTAGTTTTATTTGTCGTTGTAATATGGTTATCATGCCATTTATTCCAAATAAGTAACTAAAACAAAGTTTTACGTAAATAGTCTATCGATTTTTATCTGACACCATTAATTGTCATCCGTTGGTCTTATCCAAACACTCCCATTGTGAGCCACATCAGCAATCGAACTAGTGTTCCAAATATTTCCATGTAATGGCATGGTTGATCATGTCATCACGGGAGATACGTAACAAATTATTCAACACGATAGCAAGGGAAAAAACTCAAAGCATGAAAATATTGACAACTTATGTACTGCTAACACTATACCTCTATCAATCGAGTATTCGACAATTACGATATATATTTAACAAAGTGTTCCTTGCCGTGTGAACAATTAGTTGTCCCAATTAGTGAATTAGTTACGGCATACCTACTGTGCCGTAAATAATTTCAATGTGCGTAAAGTTTGTGGTTAGTTATTTGTATTTATAATTCCAATTGTGATATCCAATTTGTTCTCTGCAAGCTACATCAGCGAGTACATGATTAGTTGTTATCACTTCACTAATTATTTAGGTGTTCATCAATAAAGTTTCCCAACAAAAAATTGTATTTGTCGACCTAGTGTGAATCTGCCATTCCAATTGAGTTCCATGAGCCAACAAATATCAAGGCGAGTTTGTTGGTAAATTTATTAACCAAAAATGTTGATTCATTTAATACTGATCGAAGAGATTCAAAAATGCTTGAAGACACTCAAAACATTTAACGTAGTTCCCATTCATTATCCATATATCATCAAAATCAACAGAAATATATCACCGATTTCTTGCAAATTCTACCCAAATCCGCGTTATTTCAAAACATATTGGAAGTATCATTTCTTCATATTAGCCAAAGTTGGGATTTCAATGTACGCCCAAGCGAAATGGGAAAAGCAATTATCCTACGAAAAGGAGACAGCAGTTTTCATCGGCACGATGTCCCTTGCAATGACGGCGTCAATACTCTTCATCAAATTAAAAGGAGTATCCTTCGTCCGTTTTCTTAACGCCATGGTGTCCATCGACAATCGTCAACATGGTGAAAAGTGTGACAAGATGCAGTTTTTCGAACAGATTCCAGACCTAACAACCAAATTCGTCGCAAGGACAACCCGACTATTTTCAATTCTCATTTTCCATTTCAGTTGGGTATATTCCTTATCATGTGCAGTGTTGCCCAAAGTTCCGTGGAACCCAATTCCAAAAATGATATGGGGATATCAGCCAAGTGAAAGTTGTCCGGAATTAGTGAAAAAGGTTCATCCCGTAGTGAATCGTGTTCTAATATTCATCTACACCTACAATAACATGAGAACTTTTTGCAGTTTCATCGCACTCAATATACTTGTTCATTTGTTAATCCCAACATATTCGTTTGTCCGTGCCATGAAAATGTTTTGCAGATCGACGCCGTCCGTTACACATTTGGTAGATGTACAAAAGCTCATTACTCGCTACAAACAAATTCAGTTGCTATGTGGAATTTATAATCGGATTCATAGAGCAACGTTCATGCCATTATACATTTACGTTGGAATATGTTCGTTTTGTTTATGTGCGTATATTTTAATTGGTCAATACAAACATCTTCATTTTACTGGCATTATGGTGTTTACTGATGCCTTGGTAATGGCGACGATTATTATGCTACTTTGTTTTCAATACGCTGCCAAGCTATTTGCTAGAAGCAAAAGTGCAATACTGGCAATTAAAAAGAAATGTGCAAATCAAGTTTGCGTAAGCATTGGAAAATATAATAGTGACGAGCTGAAAATTATTAAGAAAAGCTGTAAAGCTTTATCGCCAATGAAAATTAGATTTCTTCATTCCAACTTTTTTGACAAGTTGACTCCTCTCATCTTTTTCAAGTTTAGTTCAGTCCAGGCTGCTAAGCTGATATTAATAAAATAGTCTTCGATAATTTCAAAATTGAATATTTCGACCTTCACGTCCATGTTGTTCGTCAGGGCAGCACATTAATCCCTATCATTCGTATAAAGTTGTATATACTGTGCTGACAATAAGTTGTTAATAATAAATGTGTTTACGACGAAACCTCTCTGCTTGTTACCGTTGTGGATAAAAAATTCTTATAAATTGTTTATGAGCAGAACATGTCGCATCAATAAAGTCGTGAATTTTTTTTCACCTATCATTCCGTCGAATCTAACCGTCATGTAAAAATGATACTCTAATTTCTTTCTTTTCGCTGCTTGATATTGATAGAATATCACATATAGGGCGATCAGTTTGGCTTATAAGAATGGTAAGCTACGTGACTATGCAAACACGCTATAGTACTTATTTTAATATATAGGCCCGTGTTTTGAAAATGCTGCAATTTCAGATTTAAAAAATTAATAATTGTATTCGTATCGGATTTATAGTTTGTTATGACGACGTTGCGTGGATTAAAATATGACTGCGTAACTAAAACGAATGGTGATTTAATATTTAAGATTGGTGGGGCATTTGAATGTCTGCCTTAAGCTGACGGGTTAAATTTAGATGTAGCAGTTCAAGCCGAGTTGGTTAGATGCCATGTGACGGTTTTAATAAAAGCTGCCAACAGTCCTTGTCGCTGATAATTGACATGAACCTTAAAATGGCTACATAATGCCACTGTCGAGTTTATTTCTGAAACATTATGCGTGCCCCTGAAATATGATACACTGGTTACATGACTATCCAACGTGAGTTATATTAACGTATGTTTACAGGTCCTCCAACTTCCAACTATCCGGTAATTATTCTTTTCCGATCGCTGAACCAACATCTGCTCACAGTTTATTCTAAATTGAATCTCGAAATATATTTACCTAAGCTACTTCTGGTTGATATAGCAAGATATCTTAAACGGATCGAAGCATTTAACATGATCCCATTTCAGTGTCCATACATACTTGAAAAACGTAGACTTCCAAGAAACATCTCCCCAAAATTCTTAATCAATCCTGAGTTCATGCGAAGCTGGAAATCAGACATGAGCTTACTGACTTATGAAACCATATGCTTTATAATTCGGGTATTTTCGGAGACACGGTCGCCATATGAACATGTGACGACATCTGTAATTGGTGCTATTGCTATCGGGTTTTCGATACTAATCCTTCTAATTCGTATAAACTGCCAACTTTCTGAACAAATTGATCGGTTCCAGCTCCTTCCCAATATGTTGTGCAGATTTTGTGGAGAGATCCGTAGAAAATTCTTGCGATACGGAAATAAAATTCATTTCTCGGTTTTCCCGACTACTCGTGGTTTTGTTGGTGCAGGTTGTACTTGGTTATTCCTTGGCATGCACCATTTTCCCACATGTTCCATGGAACCCAGTTCCAGCATACTTTTGGGAAATGTCGGATACGGAAATGTGCACTGGGCTTTGCATTTGGTTGTTGAAAATTGTGTGCAGATGTATGGTGCTTACTTGCACATACAGTTACATTAAAATGTTGACATTTTGTGATACCGACGTTTTGTGTTCTCATAGCCGTTAGTCGTCTCCGACGCCAGTGTGTTTTAATCAGCAATCTAGTTGACTGGGAAAAATTTGTTGCAAATTATAAGCAAGTGCAGATACTGTCGCAAATGTTTAATGAAATCCACACGGCTCACTTTAATCCACTGCTCTTGTATATGACCAACTTCATATTTTGTCTTAGTGCGTATATTCTTATGGGAAAAGGAAGCAAGCTTGATTACACGGGATTATTCATATTTTCTCAGTGTCTCATTATTTCTACTCTTGTAGTGTTAGTTTGTTTTCACTATCCATTTAGTCTCCAGTATCAAAGCGTATTAACTGTCCGTTAAACAAAAAAGATAAGCGTGGCTGTTGGAGCGTCGTATGGCTTGTCATCCGTAGGACCGAAGATAGGAAATGTGATTTGTATTGTAAGGTCAAATAAAATGTAATAGGTAGCAATGAGTATGTATTTCGTAGGCATAAGTTGTCATTTATATGTAAAACAATGTAAAGTTAATTAACTGTACTTAGCGTAATTTATGCGATCGATATTTCATAATTTGTATAGTGATAGTTAATACATAGTTAAACATGTATACTAAATATTAGAAAGATTGGTACAGTCGCACATGCCAAAGTTAGGGTCAAAGGTCAAGTAGGTATTATGCATAGCAACTACCATAGGATAAGTATTTGTTGTAACTAGCGTAGTAGTCAAGGAAAGTTGTTGTTAGTTGTTTATGCCAACTGATCGTCGGCTGCGTGTCGGAGAAGAGGTCACCAGAGGTCATCTGGAAAAGAGGAAAATTCGGGGTATATAAGGAGCCGTTCCAGTCGTTAGCCCCAGTCAGTAAGTCAGGTTCGGCTGAGTTCCGTCAAGTAAGGTTTTCTGTAAGACCGTGTAAGGCAAAGGGCCCCACGGCGTGAGTAATAGTTAGAAAAGGGTCTAAATTGTAGTTAAAAGCATTTGGATTGATTTGTTAAGTTATATTGTCAAAGTTGTTAAAAAGTGGAATAAAAAGGGTTAAAATTATTGTTTGAAAGTAATCTCGTCCTGCTATGTGTCAGCTCTTTTAATTGTCAAGTCAGTTAAGTCGCAACCTAAACCACCCCGCATCATCGGTCATATCATACTGAGCGTCGATAACATGGTCCTTCGAACTACAACTGAATCAGTGCTACGGAATAGTCTAGTGCTACAAAAACAATCAAGTGTTCAGGATATGTCGATGACTACGATGAGTTCAAGAAGAAGGGAGAGGATCCATGGAGGGGATGGAGTAATCGTTAATCATCGGATCCAGTCAATGTCGGACACAACGCGACCAGATGGATACGTGCAGCATCTCAAGAATGGAAGAGCGCACACCGTTGACACGAGAAGTTATCCGCCGTCCAGTTTCCAGTCAAGATCTCCAGTTCCAGGGAGCAAGCGAGAAAGAAATCAGCCCAGGAAATATCGTCAGCCCAGCAGAATCGTGCCAGCTTACCAGGAAGCTTGCACGGGAGGGGGAAATAAGGCTGCCGAACACGTCCAAGGAAGTCAAGTGCCTCGGACCAACTTCAACGCCACATCCCAAACGTCAGGATATACTGAACTGTACCACTACGAAATGGCGCGTCGATCCATGGAAGAAGACATTAGAAAAGCTCGAGAAGAAATGGAACGGATTGTTGAGGAAGAGCGAATAAGACTACAAGATCCACGAGAAAGAGCAAGACGGTACGAGATCGCGGCCAGGTTGGAAGCAGAAAGGATTGCAGAAATGAGAGAATCTTTGGAATACTGTGCAGAATTGGGGATAACTTTGCCCGAAGTGCAAGCAGAAGTCGATCAGGCGGACGCTATTCAAGAAATGATGAACATGGTGGACAATCTGTTGGCGGACACAACGCGCCTCAGACACCCAGAAGAAAAAAATGGAAATCTGCTGGCGGACACAACGCGCCTCAGACGCCCAGAAGAAATGAAGAATACGGAGGAACTTCCGGAACGGACCGGACCCTCACCGAAGAAAACTGCTGAAGTGAAGGAGATGGAAGTCGCTGAAGGATCGGAAGACACTGTGAAGACGTGCGAAGAGCTCACTGTGCAGATCACGGACGTGACAGCAAACGTTGAGAAGAACAGACCTGCTGTTGAGGACTCCGGAGAAATGCCAGGATCAATGGACGAGAAGTCTACCGGACACGTGGAGACGTCAGCAGAGGATATTGAAACGAAGATAGCTGAAAATAACTGGTTGGACATCCAACAAGGAAAAAACGAAGATGTCATCCAAGAAGAGGAAACAAGTTTGAAATCTACGAATGGGACTCCACTATAAGCGGAAGACCATGGCGTCATCGGAGGAAAGCCGGAGGACAAAACAGAAGAGGTAGTGGAAAAAGGAGACATCCCGGTGAAGACCGAAGGCGCTGATGAAATCGTGACTTCGCTGAGAAGATTCAACTATAAGAAGACCGGACAGGCCTCGATGTCAACCGCTAAGACTTGGGACCCAGCAAAAGAAGCCGAAGCTGAAGAGTGGTCCAAGATTGCTGATCGCCTTGAAGTCGGGTGTCCAGGACCACCGATGAAGAAAGAAGAAATGCATAGTTGGATTTTGGAAAAGGTGCCTGTTCCTGGGATCAAGACGTCTTGCGTCACTAGGAGGGGCAAAGTCTCGGATTCAGCGGACAGGAAGGAAACGGAAGATTCCTGCACTACACAAGAGGATCGCGCATGGACAACGGTGGAAATCATCACGGATAGGACGACGCCATGAAGCAGTGATTCAAGGAAGTCGAATCACGAGGAGGGGTATGTTGGAGCGTCGTATGGCTTGTCATCCGTAGAACCGAAGATAGGAAATGTGATGTGTAGTGTAAGGTCAAATAAAATGTAATAGGTAGCAATGAGTATGTATTTCGTAGGCATAAGTTGTCATTTATATGTAAAACAATGTAAAGTTAATTAACTGTACTTAGCGTAATTTATGCGATCGATATTTCATAATTTGTATAGTGATAGTTAATACATAGTTAAACATGTATACTAAATATTAGAAAGATTGGTACAGTCGCACATGCCAAAGTTAGGGTCAAAGGTCAAGTAGGTATTATGCATAGCAACTACCATAGGATAAGTATTTGTTGTAACTAGCGTAGTAGTCAAGGAAAGTTGTTGTTAGTTGTTTATGCTAACTGATCGTCGGCTGCGTGTCGGAGAAGAGGTCACCAGAGGTCATCTGGAAAAGAGGAAAATTCGGGGTATATAAGGAGCCGTTCCAGTCGTCATCTTTGTTCCAGTCGTTAGCTCCAGTCAGTAAGTCAGGTTCGGCTGAGTTCCGTCAAGTAAGGTTTTCTGTAAGACCGTGTAAGGCAAAGGGCCCCACGGCGTGAGTAATAGTTAGAAAATGGTCTAAATTGTAGTTAAAAGCATTTGGATTGATTTGTTAAGTTATATTGTCAAAGTTGTTAAAAAGTGGAATAAAAAGGGTTAAAATTATTGTTTGAAAGTAATCTCGTCCTGCTATGTGTCAGCTCTTTTAATTGTCAAGTCAGTTAAGTCGCAACCTAAACCACCCCGCATCATCGGTCATATCATACTGAGCGTCGATAACAGTGGCTTTCCGAACCAAACATTACCGGTGCCGGAGTGACCATCAAAGAATTGCTGAAAAATTATTCAAGTCGCTGAAACGTCTAAAAATTACATTTCTGACGGCCAACTTTTTTGATCGGCTTACTCCGGTTGTGTTCCTCCGATTTGCTTCTACAACTGCGTCAAAGCTGATTTCTATCAAATACCCAAACGACTAATGAATATTTACTCCTATTTCAATCAGCAGAGAATCAGAAAATACCTGCAAAGCAGAAGATACTTAAGATATCATGTGCATCGTTGTAAGTAATGAAAATAATTTTTTTGACATGAAAATTTAAAATGTTTTACTAAAAATCAGAATAAATAATTTAAAGAATACTTGTCCTCTTCCACGTCGCTTGTATTTTTTCACTTCTAATTGACACTAGTTTCACTCCCATCTTGCAGTTAAAGTTTCGAATGTATTTGTTGAATCAAGTTGGAAACATCTTTATACCAACCCAGCTTCAAGTCGAAATGGGGCGATACCTCAAATTGGCGCAGCAATTCAATTTACTACCGTTCCAGTTCCCGTATATCCTCAAATTTATTACCAAACCTGGAACATTTTCCTCTACATTTTATACCAACCATGTGTTCTTTAATCACTGGAAGTTTTATGTTCTTTATCAAATAACCGCAGCAATTTTGTTTTTCGTTCGCGTTTACACAGAAAACGGTTCATCATACGAAACAAGCACATCCGCAATTATGGGTGCGATCACAACCGGTTTTGCGATAACAATTTATCTGATCCGTCAAAAGTCGGCTTTAACCGTCAACCTTCTCAACAAAATGATTGGTTATAAATCGCGTGCGACAAGATCGACATCGGCAGTCAGTACATCGAAAGTCAGCATATACGATCGGGACGTTTTATTCATTGTACGGTTTATGCAATTGTTTGTGCCAGTTTTGATGCAGATGGTTATCGGATACTCTGTGTCGTGTGCCCGGTTTCCTCGCGTACCATGGAATCCATTGCGACCTTTAATTTTGGATATCTCACCAAATGGCTTGCCTTCAAATTGTATGTATGCTGTATTCAAATTTGTGCGAAGGCTTTGTATTTTTGCTTACGTTTACAATTTTATCAGAATGATAGCGAATTTCGTCATAATAATCGGAATGTGTCACATCTTGGTACCTCCATATTGTATTACATTTGCAGTAAAAATTATTCGACGCTATTTCATTAAAATGAATGAACGAACTGAATCGAGAAATATTTTTTTGTGCTACAAGCAGATACAAATTATGTCCCAAATGTACAACGAAATACACACACTTGCATTCATGTCAGTACTGATTTATTTGACAATTTTCATATTTTGCGTCAGTGCCTATATTCTGTTGGGACAGGGAAGAAAGTTGAAACTGATTGGAATTGCTGTGTTTTCGCAAATGATGCTTCTGCCGGCTTCTGTGATCATAGTGGTATTTCAGTATCCGTCCCATGCGGTTGTGCAGCGCAGACGAACGATTACGGCTTTGATTTTGAACGCGGTTGTACTGGATGCTTCCAAAGCAAAATTGTGAGGAAAATGGTATGGGCAATTAAGCCTGTGAAGATAAAGATTTTGCATGCCAACCTTTTCGATAGACTTACTCCACTTGTGTTTCTCAAGTTTTCTTCACGAAATGCAACAAAGTTTATTTTGATAGAATATTCCAACGGGTGAAATTTAATAGCGCAATTATTACTTGCGTTCGGCCACTAGGCAGACTAAATGCCTTCCTCAAACCTAACGAATGTGTTAATAATTGATGTGGACATTGAGAGGAAAACCGTCGAAAGAAATTAATTTTTCTCATGAAAAGGACATAGTTTTCGCATTTTAACGTTTTCAATTGCGGACGAGAGCCACGTTACGTTTTCAGTGTCATCGTTTTGGTTAACAGAATGAAGATACGACAATATGCAAGTACGTGTTGCTGGGAAATGTATGCACTTCCTTTTGTCCAGTCTCATAGGAATCGTTCGTTTAGTCATCCGCCTCAAATGCACCCACAACTTGTTTTGCGCCATGGATGTACCGTCCTGATGAACGCTTCATATTTGAGCTCTTGTCATGCATAGTTTTTAAACCATCAACCACATAAATACTGCCGGTAACTTGTTTTATATGAATGAACTGCCAACAAACATACGAGTCAGTTGTCGACCAATAGTCATGGCTTCATATTCAGCTAACGGTAATTGCCTAATGACACATAATATTTGCCGTAATTATGCTTGACGTACGTAATTGCGCTCAAATTGGTTGGTAGGACATTTGTACGCAAAAACGTGCTAGTAACTGGGAGTATGAGTTGAGACGTTGGACAAAATAATAACCATTCATTAACTTGACCTGCATATACAATCCTATCGACGGACTTTGTAATTGGTAAGTCTTTTTCTCAAGACGCTTTCTGATTTACAAATATGTCTTGAGACATACGCAATTGCTGGTTGCATGGAACATCTCCCTCAATTGGTACGTAACAGCAGCTATTTGAGAATTCAATGTCAATTATTACTGGTATGTGCATTTTGTCTGGCCATCCTGTCATAATTTTTTCCAGAACTTATAGGAATATTTAATTGCACGGAATAGAATAGGGAATATTCAATGCAATACTAAACGCGTTTCCAACTTATGTTTTACGCCAATTGACATTCCGATCGGGAACAGGACCTGATACCACATTACGCATTCAATTACAAACAGGAGTTCATTAAGCTTAAGCTGTGTGGTTTACAGTCTGTTGGATGGATGTAACATTCGTTTGGTTTAGAGTTCCACAAAATGTTGATCCCATTTAGCTTAATTCGTGAGTTAAAAACGTGCTTGGAGTTTTTGCAGAGGTCCAACTTGTATCATTTTCAGTGCCCTTACACGCTTCAATTAGATTATAAACAGGGACGAGTTTACTCAAAATTTACAGCAAATCCGTTGTTTGCAAGAAATCACTGGAAGCTACACTTATCCATTATATTCATTGGCGGCCTCATGTGGCTTGGCGTCGCCACATTTGACAAAGAATCAAAATTTGAGAAAGTTATCAGTGCATTTGTGGGTTTCACCGCAATTATTACGGCGATATTTGTTGTGCTTGTACGATTGAATCAACGCACGTTTGTAAGTTTTCTGAACGGAATGCAAAACGCAAATCTGAGTTCAACTACTATACCCTACAACCTGTATGCCTTTCGACAATGCCAGGATCCCAACACAAGATGTATTGTTGTCATCACACGAATACTCTGTCACGCACTTGTTCAAATCGGGATCATCTTTGCGTTGTCATGTGCAGTGCTTCCGTACGTCCCCTGGAATCCGCTTCCATCAATTATTTGGAGCCATGACAACGTACACAGCTTTGCAAAACAACTGCTGATAAGACTTTTTATATTTATTTCCGTTTACATTACCATGAGAACATTTCTGAATTACGTGGCCATTTGGATTTTGCTTCATTTACTAATACCCACATTTTGTCTAAACTTTGCATTAATCAATCGTTGTCGTGGAAAGGGTGAAACCGTTGAGGATTTAGTAGCTCGCTATAAACAAGTGCAAATATTATGTACAGAGTATAACAATATGCACAGAACAACGTTAATGCCATTGCTTATATTCACTACGGTTTACGGTTACATCTTTTGTGCCTACATAGCAATCGGACAATGGAAGCATCTACATGTTTCCGGAATTTTGGTCTTTGGAGATGGACTGGTGATACTCTCTGTGCTTATTCTTGTCTGCTTTCACTTTCCTGCCGGTATCATCTTACAGAGCAGACGGGCGATCCGAAAAATAAGGAGAGTTGAATTCAGTAGCCGCACTTGGGTTGAGTCAGGAACGTTGTCAGCGTTTGAGAAATCCGTTAGGAAGTCATGTGCATCGTTACCTGTAATGAAAATAAAATATCTTCAGTCGAGTTACTTTAACAAATTGACACCATTAGCACTTTTCAAGTTTGCCTCCGTCACGGCATCGAAGCTGATACTGATTGAATATTCAAACGAATCGATCGATGTTGACAGTTATCCCTATAGTTACAAAGTATACGCGAATATGTGTCTTTACGCTGTGCATGGTAACATACAACTTTATGTGTGGAACAGGGTTACATGGTGACAGTGACGCAAATAAAAAATGCCTTCGAGAAAAACCAACGCAAGCATAACGGTTTGACGATAATTGTCTGAATAATTGATGATTGCAATGGATATATGGAAGAAAGTTGTGAATTATTTATTTCAGTTTTCGTGCTCAAGCTCTCTAACAATTTTGGCTAATAAAGTATTAATATTTTTTACCATGTAGCGATTTTTTAATCATTGCTCATTTTTATATGCTATGCCTACACGTTTCGAACCTATATTTCCGGAAAGTGAAAATTGAAACATATATTTTTAAAAAAATAGGAAGGACAGCTCGATGGATTGTTGGTAAAACTAGTAGTCTGTACCCACGAGTTGTAACGGAAACTTGATTGACTTTAGAGAAAAATCGTCTGCTTCAAATGTCACAATTCAATATTATCTGTCATGCCGATTAAATGTGACCACGGTAATATTTTTTTGTGTAAAACAGCAATACGTGCTTTTTCACGATACAAGAAGCGGAGATAGTGATCGATATACTTGTAGAAGCTCTCATGAATTTAGTATAAACATAAATAATGACCGATATAAAGTGTGTCCGGAAATTACTTGGACCGTGATTCCAGCTCGTACCAATTGCCCAAGAACAAATTTTTACCACTCCTTACCATATAATATTTATTTACTTCATATTACCAACTTAAATCCAAATTCATTACTCCTCATCTCCAGTGTTCGCATATAACCTGTTTTTCCATGCTTTTGCTAGAATTGCCAAAATACTATTGGACAATCATGTATAAATGATGTTAAAATAAATTCAATTGTGTTGTATGTCATACCATTAACTATTATTTCCGATTTATTGCTGGTACATTATTGCAGATAAATAATGATCGGAAATTAAAATCTCGAAAACTAACTATCGTGCAAAAATATTAGTATCTTTTCTGTTCTTCTGTGTCGTACTGTTACCGTACATACCTTATTTCCTGAAATTATCTATCGCATTCAATCAGTTTTCATAAAAGTGTCATCAAATTTTAAAAGCCATCTGCTAAAGGCATGCGTACATAATTTAAAACATGCTTTTTCCTATTCCGCGTCGCAGAAAATTTTCTCACTTCAAATTAGCTATTGTTTCACGCCCATCGTATCAATTGTTTCTCTCGAATAACTTTGCTGAAACAAGTTTTCAACATGTTTTTACCAGCACAGCTTCAAATTGAAATGGGGCGATACTTAAATTTTACACACCTCTTTAATTTACTACCGTTTCAGTGTCCCTATACACTTAAAATTAATAAGCAGTCCAACACAATTGCCTCTCGTTTTTACCCAAATCCACGATTCATTAACCATTGGAAGTTTCATTTTACCTACCAAATTTCGACGGCAATTTTTTGCTTTACTCGCGTCTACTGTGAAAATCGTTCATCATATGAAACGTCTATATCGGCCATAACAGGAGCAATTACTACCGGCTTTGTCATAATCATGGTTCTGATTAGCCAAAAACTGGATCTAACCGTTATCTGGCTTAACAAATTGGTTGGTAATAAATCGTGCGCGACACGACGGCCATCCACCATCAGTACATCTAAATTGAGCAGATACGAACAGGAAGTTTTATCCCTTGTACAGTTCATGAGAGTGTTTGTGGCGGTTATGATGCAGATGGTTGTCGGGTTTTCCGCGTCCTGCGCTCTGTTTCCCTCCGTACCTTGGAATCCATTACCTGCATTTGCTACAAATTCTAATTGGATTGTTGCTTTAGTGCAACGCATCTTTGTGTTTTCGTACGTCTACACGTTTATCAAAATGCTGACAAATTATGTCATAATAATCGGAATGTGTCACATCTTGATACCCACATTTTGCATCACTTTTGCACTTAAAAATCTTCGACGGTATTTACTTATAATGAGCAATTCAATTGGATCGAGAAACATTATTTTGTGCTACAAGCAGATACAAATATTGTCGCAAATGTACAATCAAATCCATAGACTTGCGTTCATACCCGTGTTGATTTACTTGAACGTTTTTTTATTTTGTGTGAGTGCGTATCTATTGCTAGGGCAAGGAAGAAAGTTAAACCTGATTGCTATTCTTGTATTTTCCCAAATGCTGCTTCTGACAGCTGCGGTCATGATTGTGGTATTTCACTATCCGTCCAATGCGGTAGTTCAGAGCAGACGAACGATTGCTGCTACAAAAAAGCTGACAATACCTTTTGACTTTGAAGTTGGACACAGTGGATGCGTTCGAAGGAAACTTGTGAGGAAAATGCTTCGGGCTATTAAGCCTGTGAAGATAAAATTTCTGCATGCAAACTTTTTCGATAGGGTCACTCCTCTTGTGTTTCTCAAATTTTCTTCACGAACTGCGTCAAAGTTCATTTTGATTGAGTACTCAAACGAATAATCGGTGCAGTCGTTTAAATATTGCAGTGTTTTTGGTTTTGGTTGACAAAAGGAAAGCACGACAAGATGTAATTACGTTTTTGTAAATATCTATCTGCCTACTACAATTTGTTTTAACTGCTTGCTTGAGAGGTAATAATTTTAGTCCCGATTATACTCCACCAGAAATTGTGCACAATAAAATAAACCGTTATCAAATATTAACCTAAATGGTTAATACGTAAGGAATGTGTATTTAGTTTGTCTACGCCACAGCGGGTACGTATAAACTAACTATCAATTTACCGCACAACTTTCTCCTTGGTTTAGTCAATCATATGTGCATAATGACACCTAACGTTACGACGTTTTCATAGCAAGCCAGTTCTTCGGTGAGGAAAGCAATTGGGGACACAATATTAATTTTTGTCTCCAACAACGCAGTAACTGGCCTCAGTCTAGTCAACAAACATAGTCCAGAAACTTATGTCTGCATGATACAAAACAGGATAAGCCAATTTGAGACAATACAGTTGTACACAATGCTGATTCCGTACAACCTAATTCGAGAGTTGAATAGGTGCTTGGATTTCGTTCCCAAGTTAAACTTGTACCACTTTGAATGCCCATATTTATTGAGGCTAGACGGGAGTCAAACACCAACACAAGCAACGTTTACGGCAAATGGTTCGTTTGTCCGACTTCACTGGAAGCTTCACTTTTGCATTTTACTTGCGGGTGGATTCACGTGGCTAGGTTGTGCAAAATTTGACAAAGAGTCCAAGTTTGGAATGGTCGTATGTAACTTTATAGGTAGCACTACCATCTTGGTAGCACTTTCGGTTTTACTTGTCAAGATTAAGGCCTCCGATTTTGTCTGTTTTTTAAACGGAATGCAAAATGTTAGAGATGTGTTAACGACAGGACCTCAAAAATTACACTTGTATCAACAAAGCCACGATCCCAACACCAGATTCATCGTGATCATCACGAAAGTACTCTCACACGGCTTGTTTCAAATCGCAATAATATTTGGCGTGTCATGTGCTGGAGTACCCCAAGTACCCTGGAATCCCGTTCCATCCATTATCTGGAAATTTGGGCTAGTAAATGTATTTGCTGAACAACTCGTGATACGGCTGTTTATATTTTGTTACGTCTACATCACTATGCGGACGTATTTAAACTACACTGCACTCCTGATTTTGGTTCATCTGCTAATCCCCACATTCTGTCTAAATTTGGCGTTAAGGAATATATGTTGCGATAATGGCGCAAATATTGAAGACATGGTGATGCGGTTCAGACAAGTGCAAATATTGTGCACCGCCTACAACGATATCCACAGAACGACTTTCATGCCGCTACTTATATTTTTGAACATATATTGCTACATATTTTGCGCTTACTTCCTAATCGGACAATGGACACAACTTCACATTTCCGGAATTATGTTGTTTGGGGATGGACTTGCCGTCCTTTCGCTGATGATACTGGTTTGCTTTCACTTTGCATCTGGTCTGCTCTTTCAGAGCGGCCGTACCATACGACACATTCGGAAAACACGATTTAACCATTGCTGTATGGAACGTGCCACTGGAATATGCTTAAGGGAAAAAGCAAGAAGGAAGACAAGTGCGTCGCTGTACACCATGAAGATAAAATTTCTACATTCAAATTTCTTCAACAAACTGACACCGTTAGCATTTTTCAAGTTTGCGTCTATCAACGCGTCCAAGCTTATATTAATTGAATACACGGACGCATAACACACAATATGACATAGAAATTTGTGTTTTGATATCTTTGAGCAAAGGCGTTTCAGAACGGATTTTATATTGGATACTTTGCAACGATGAAGCGTCATTATCAGTTTAGTACGCAATAGTTGCCATCAAATTCGGAAATATAATTACATGGTACATTATTTTCTCTCTTTGTTCGATACAATGACCGAACAATTTTTATAATTGGTAGAAACACAATTTAGTTTATATGGGTTGCAAGTGACCATTAATTAATTTGTGTAATCAAAACAGGTACAGCCATTTCATCATGAAATATAAGCAATTGGTTTTTATTCTACTGGAGCTCAGTCCAGATTATATGGAAAATCATCACGGCACTTATCAGTTTGAAAAAATGACTACCTTGACGCAATAATACGGTTCCGTAATTGATCAATTTACGCCAAGAAAATCGCACAACTATTATATGGGCGGACTACCATAGCAACTGTCGCAATATTACGAGGATCGATGTTATCGATTGCCAATTATTTTTTCGCCGTTGTAATTATATTACTTTGCTAATTCGTGGGTAGCATGATAGTGAAATATTTTATCAGCACATATATTATTTGTCATTCAAGCATGCAGCAAACTGTGTTACCGCACATACGACGAGTACCGCCATACCTACACTGCACCGTAGCAGATGTTAATAACTTCGCTGTTATCTAACTGTCGTCTTAACTAAAATTCAAGATGATGATTGTACTTGCGTAGTTCGTTAGCTGAATAAGTTATTAGATTTCGAACCGAAATAAAGTTTGTATCCATTCCTGCGCCCATATTTCATACATCTTGGATGGAATCAATCAGCAGTGTATTTCAAGTTTACTGTTAATCCAAGATTCCTGAACAACCATTGGAAGTTACATTTTTTCATTATACTTCTTGGTGGACTAATGTTTGTAGGCTGTGCAAAATTTGACAGGGGAACCAAGTTTGAGAAAGTTACTAGCAACTTTTCTGGAAGCACTGCTCTCATGATTGCCACGTCCGTTTTGCTGGCGAGGCTATAGGCCATGGAATTTGTCAGTTTTATGAACGGAATGCACGAGTACGAGTGGAGCAAACAACAGGACCGGATAAGCTACATTAATATCATCAAAGACATGATAATAGCACAAGGTTCATCGTTTTTGTAAGTAGTATATTCGCTCATGTCGTTTTTAAAGTTGGCCGGATATTCGCGCTGTCTAGTGCTGGACCGCCGCAGGCTCCCTGCAAACCGTTACAATCAATGATGTGGAGTGATACAGTGGGTGATGGCGATGGTAAGCTGTTTCTGGCAAGGCTCTTCATTTTTGGTTACGTTTACGTTTGGAAGCACGAAAGCTTGCGCAAATGGCGAGCGCTTACTTAAGCGCTCCAATCAAGTGCAAATTGTTCTTGTTGACTACATCAATATTCACCGAACGACCCTCGTGCCGAAGCATGCATTCATCAGCGTCTTTGATTACATTCTAATCCCCGATTTTATACTCGGGCAATGGAAACACATTCACGTTAATGGAATTCTGATGTCTGGTGAAGGAATTGTCATTTCTTGTTTGATGATCGTTATTTGCTTTCACTTTCAGTCTCGTATGCCATTTGAGAGTAGACGCGCGATACTATGCACTAAGAAGGTCAATAGGAAACATCTCAACAGAAATCCAACGGTGAGAATGCATGAAAATTGGAAAGCATTAAGAACGTCCTGCGCGGCTTTATCGACAATAAGAACACAAGCTTTTGCTCTCAAACTTTTTTGAAAAGATAAATCCGCTCGAGTTTTTCCAGATTGCTTCAATTACTAACCGAATATGCCGATGCTTTGGAAGATTACACTGGTTACATAAGTATTCAGTTCCCCATCGGGCCAACTCGGAAATACTTGTTGCATTTAAGCAATTATAACGCCATCCAAAGTACGAAGGTTTGAGCAACAACATAATGAAATGCTGCATTGGCATTCCTTTCGCATTCATTTCGTTAAAGTATCGGCATGATAATAAGTTATGTGGATTGAACTACCATATGTTGCTATCAAGAAATAATGTTTGTTCTGCATTTAAATTTGTGTAATAAAAACTATTATGGCAGTTATTAATAAGCTTGTGCTGCTCATACTTATGTCCTACACAAATCCTTTAAATGATATATCTACACTTATCTCTACTTGAAATAAAAGAATATTATTCACACTCGTTATGTAAAACATGAAATGTAGAGTGGGTTGAGCAGAGCAAGGATGGTGGGTTTGTTATCAGACGAGAATGATATCGCATATCAGCCATGATCTGGACAAGGGCAAACTAACAGAAGAAATCCTTTTGACAAGGACAATTCAGACAAAGTTATTGGTGCATAAAAGGCCAACTACAATCAGAATGGGAGCATCGGATGATGTCAATCGATTTACATTACAATGACATAATAGCGATCACTGCTTGTAATGTTGTCAAGGTCATAATGATTACCACACTTATGAAATTCGAGTTGCATGCAGGAGAGTCAGCATTAAACATATGGAGAATTGGACACGTTGACTGGCTCCATAGAAGAGGATGAAAAGAACACAGAAGACGTGATTACAATGAACAGAAACATAACTTTAAATATATTTAATTACCAACATATTTATTCACCAATGTTGCATGATTTAAAAATTTAATTACAACTCAGAGACAAAGAACAATTTTCAGCTCAAACTATGTGACCAGTCAATATATAAATACATTAGGTCAAATCACAGCCATTATCAAATAAGTTTGGCACATAGTTTTCGTCGCATATGCATGTTTTCGTAACACTGTCGCAAAGTGCGGGTCCGTCATTCCAAAGTTGGCACTGAACGTCACTACTGCATTCGTCGCCAATGTGCGCTCGCTCCAAGCAATTGCCTTCATGTTCCCTACCGTACCATTGGTGGCAGGTACAGACGTCATGACCACCGGAACCGCTTTGGCAAGTTTTGTTAACTCCGGAACCCATGGCATCCTCACATTGTCGTCGGTCCTTGCAGCGTCCTCCAAGTGGAACGAACGGATAGCATCGCACATGATCAATGTCGTGAGTGGCGTAAAAGTAGTGACCATGTTTGCACTGACAAGTTTTGCTTGTAGCTGGACCCGTACATTCAGAATTTGGTCCCATTATCGGGAAACACTGAGCGTCTTCCTCACATTTCTCAAGGTAGGTGACTTGCTGGAAAAAATTAAGTGTAATTTGCGTGAATTATTGTTAAGATTATCATATGGACTGAATGCTTATGTAATTGAAAATATTGCTTACAGGAAGACATGTATCCGACTTCAATGTAGACTCCACATGGACCACACTGCAACCGCATACATTGCTCTCACGACACTGACTTCCTTGTGGACATTGAAAACTGTAGCTGCAGTCCATTCCCAAGTGCTCTCGTTTAGCATAGCATGACGTGTTCGAGCTATTTGGTATATGTGTATCCGCATTGCATGCACATGTCCTACTGGTTGGATCGCAAACTGAGTCACGTACGTCATTACATTGTCGGGACCCGCCCAGGTCGGAACTTTCACCCAATAAACGTGCCGTTGGAACACATTTGGTACCGTCCTCGCTTTCCACATAGTCGACGCCGACTCCAAAGTCGCCTCCGCATCGACAGCGCCATGGATCGTCATTGTGAGGGTCGTTTGCGCAAATGGACCCTCTGATGCCGGCACTGCACTGAGAATCGCAGTTGCATAGATCCCCAAGATTCAGACTGGGCATAACACATCCATTGACCTTCAAAGATGCCTGCACGCAATATACAGAAGATCCCATACACTCGCAGGTGGAATTTGCTTCGTTCGTGACACAACTGCTCAGCTCGCCAAAGGATCCAATGCACTCGTTATTGTGCTTGCAAAGGCCGTGGATATCAGCGGTCTTGGGGAGACATGACAATTTGTTGGGATCGAGTGGGTCAAGTGGTACTGGTACGAGATTTGGCTTGCACATGCACATTCCCTCGTCGCAGTCTATTTTCCGGTCAAAGTCGCAGTATGAGTCAGGAAATTGGGTGGTGCACAAGGTATGATTATGTAAAAACATGTTACATGGAAGTAATATGTAAAAAATAGGTTATTACATGGAAAAAATGCAACCCATTTTTACCATGAACATGTAAAAAATATGGAAAAAATGAAAAAAATTGACAAAATGCCTCCTAAACTCAATCAAATGGCCCGAAACTGTTAAAAACTTTATAATTCTATCAAATAATTGATTTAGTATTGTTTGAAAAGGATTAATTAATCGTTTTCATTTAACTAATAAATGTAAACAAAGCCATATGATTCCCTGTTCCAATGTTATTGGATTTTTTACATGTTGAATATTTTTTCCATGTATTTTTACATTTTTCCATGTCATAATGGTGAAAATCATTAAATACATGTTAAAACATATACCCTGGTGGTGCAGTTAAAATCGGCGGTACAGCCGGTCGATAGAATGGGATCAAAACTGAAAGCTGCCCTCGTTAAAAATGCTATGAATAACAGAATATATATGGGCAGGGTTTCCATAATCAATTGGAATTTATTAAAGGCTGGAGAGGAAAAATATACATGCGTTCGTTCACATGCAATGGCTAATTACAACTGTTGGCTGGACCGGTACAGCAAGGAAAAATGGGACCGCTATGAACAATTCTTATCACGTCGTTGACGTCAGTCTAGATTACGCTTCACTCTGTCATTTCATTTCTGTTATTAGATATCAGGCATGTGTTATCGCTACCCACCCACCGGCTTATCTCTACATTTCAGCCAATTATTACGGAAGCATATGAATAACTTGATAACTATGTGATACATCATACGTGACAGTTTAATTGCTTGATGAGTGAGCATGTATGCGTCAAAGAATTATACACTTGTGCATAATTTTTGGGACCGAAAATGATGCAGGATGATATCATTTGAAGGCGAACATTTTTATCGAATCACGACTCTGACATGCACAAAAATGATATTGACAAGAACATATTTTCAATTAATAGTGCTTTATTTTGTAATGTTAATTAGGTAACTTGTAAATTTAATAGGAGTTACCTATTAAGCAATATGCAGCCTAGTCTTATAAATTCAGAACAGTGAGCAGTGAGTACATCAGTGCATTACATCAATGAGCACCTGTTACTGTTATAGTACTCATAATTATCGTCGCAAACGCATGCGTTTCTGACGCTATCGCAAAGGGCGGGTCCCGTGATCCAAAGTTGACAATGTGCATCATTCCGGCAAGCACCTCCGATGGACGTACGCTCATAACAGATTCCTTCATGTTCCTTGGCATACGAGTCGGAACAGTTGCATACTCTCTCGTTTCCCGAAACAATGACACAGGTAGTATCCTCCGCTGATCCTGTGGCGTCCACGCATTGGCGTCGTACTTTGCACCTTCCTCCAATAGGCGTCCAGGGATAGCAGCTGCCCCACTCAGTGTCAGAACTGGGATAATAAAAGTAGCCATGTTTGCATTGACATGTCCTGTTGAATGCGGAGCACTCAGCATTTGGACCCAACCATGGAGCACATTGGGCATCCTCCTCACATGGTTCATCTTGAGCTCGTCTCTGACAAAAGACAAACGCAGTACACATCAATTGTTTGGACCACGATGTTTAAAATAATAATTAAATATTGCTTACAGGAATGCACGTATCTGCATTGACGTTAGACTCCACCATGCTCCCATTGCAATTACATTCATAGTGTTGGGTACTAATATAAATGCATTGACTTCCAACCGGCTCACATTGGGACTGGTCAGTACAGTTCATTCCCAAATGCTCTGCTCTAGGAAGGCAAGCCTGCCCGGGCGAACTGGGAACATGTGTCTCTAGATTGCACTCGCATGTTTCCGTTTTCGGGTCGCAAAATGAATTTGGTATCCGCTTGCATTGTCGCGTCCCAGCAACGTCACATTTCTCACCCAACTGGATCGGCGCCGGAATGCATTTAGTATTGTCCTCGCTTTCGAAGTAGGTACTAGGACAGCGACATCGCCAGGGATCGTCATCCGCGGCGTCGTAAGAACAGTATGCTCCAGGGATTCTGCTGCACTCGGCATCGCAGTCTGAACAAGGCTCGCCAAGTTTTTGTCGGGGTCGGACGCATTCTTTTATCTTCAGAGACGAGCTCTCGCAAAATACATTGGAGTCTATGCATTCGCAAGTGGATTGGGTCCCGTTTTTCTTACACTCACTTAGATCGCCAAATGACCCAATGCACTCGTTATGGTGCGTACAGTTGTTGCCAATTTCATCCGCCCTTGGAACGCATGTCTTTCTGGAGGTATCGGGAACCAGATTTAGTTTGCACATGCAGACTCCCTCGTCGCAGTCTACTTTTCTGTCAAAGTCGCAATATGAGTCGGGAAATTGGGATTCACACTCATTGTGTGATTTGCAGCCTGAGGACAGGATGGGGTCAATCGCGCAAGTCGCTAGGGAAAAGGCCGCGGCAAACAGCGCAAAATATATTAAAGCGTTCTTCATTGTAGGTAGGAGTTCAAAGGAGGGAATATTTTTAAGTTTACATTTAACGGGAATGAAATTGCCACTGAATCATTCACACATTTGTTACCAGGACTAGACAGCAATATTCACTGGTTATCATGTTGCTGATAATGGAAATGATAAGACGTGTATGCTCACTATTGATTGTTTCATTATGATTTCATGATGAGATTGTGTCATGCTGTCGAGATGATGAGAGGTGTAAAGAGCAGACGAATGACGACAGTAATTGATACATGAGTGTTGTTGCCAATGTAGTCTGACGGGAAGTAATGCTGATCACCTTCAATGATTCAGTAGAAGACCTTCAATAACATTTGAAAACCAAATCATCAATCAAAACGGCGGTGACGCTAGTAATATGTGGTGTGATGATGTGAACATATCGTGAGGAGATAATAAAATGATGTGAAATCGGTCAACATGGTAATAGTTCTACGACATTATGCTACTTCATATTTTATTGACTACATCGTAGGACTCAAATGAAAAGTTTACAGGTTTAAATATTTGAACAACATCACGAAAGAAATTACCAACAACATATGCACTCCTGGTGACACCATGTTGGATCCGCCCTTTGGAGTTGTCGTCTCGGTAGAATTCCTCCCACACGAGTTCCCCACCTCCGGAAAACCCCGTCTACACTCACAAGAGCCCTTATCGAAATCACAGTACTGATTGGTGTTAGCACCCGCCGGAGAGCATTGCCTGGCCTCTTCACATTGTTGCTTCAGTCCCACCGTTTTCTTTATGCATCTGTTCCCATCCCTGCTCAGCATATGTGTGCCTGGACAGACGCAAGTGTTGGATGTGTTGCTGCATTCCACCAGCTCACCCACACTCGCCTGACATTGAAATATACTGTCGCAAGGCTGGCCATATCCAGTGTGCTCGTAGCAGAGTTGATGATATTCGACATGAGTGTTGTTTGGACAGCTGCAAATGGACACGCTCTCGTTGAGTGATGAGTGGTCAAGGAGACAAGATAACGAGAGTCCGATGGGAAGCACGGGTGGTAGGCTGCCGCGATCCACTTTGCATTGCTCATCAAATAGACACTGCTCACCGATAAAGGCTGATGGATAACAGTGATGATTATGGAGTACGGCGGTGGCCTTGCAGCGACATTTTTTCGGAGTCCCGTTACATTCGCCGTGCTCACCTAGCACTGCCGTACACTGATTGTGGTCGGTACAGGTGGACGTCGTATCGGCTATGATCTGTTCATAGAATAAAATATTTAAAAATGAATGACTATGAATTATTCAAAGGCAATGCGGTTTTTAAAAATTACTGACTTACCGAGATACATGTCTTGGCTTGCGAGCTAGACTCAACGTAACCTGGTTTACATTGGCATGTGGTATTTAGGGTACTGTCCCGGTAACACCGACTATTTGGAACCTTACTGCATTGAACCGTCTCTTCACAAGGATCACCCAATTTTGTCGCTAGTTGAATGCATCCCGTTCCCTCTTCATTTCGGGTAAATGTAGGCCCTGAACATTGGCATGTTTTGTTATTGGCCTCGCCTTGGCATGTCGTGCTAGGCAAAAGGGAACATACCACGGCTTCCTTGACGCAAGAATCCCCAACTTTGCTGGCAGCCAGTACGCAGGTTCCCGGAGCAGCAGTGGACTCCACCCTTCCTTCCCCACATATACATTTCCCAACTGAGCATCGAGCAAATGGGATTTTACTGCACTGACCACCAAGATGACCTGGCTCGCACGGATCGTTCAGATTTCTTGCGAAAACAACACAATCGGACGTTACTGCGCTGTAGATGGAGTCTGGAAGGCATTTGCAAGTTCCTTCGTCACAGAAGCTGTTGTTTCCCAGTCGGCCTGACGTGCATTGTGCATCTGCTCCACATTGGTCGCCCTGGTTATTTCTGACTGGGAGACAGGAAATGACTGAGTCAGGTGGTGTGGGTAACTCGGGACAATTTGCCGGCTTGGATTTATATTCAAAGTGGTCAAGGTTACATTGACAGGTTTCGTTGCCAACTGGGTAGGACTCCTTACAATATGAATTTCGTGTGGTGCACTCTTCGCTCCTTGTGCATGTTTCGTTTAGTCCGCCTGCAAAATGTATCCCTTGGGGAAAGAATGACGTAGCGGAAGTTAAGACGAACAAGTAAGGTAATAGTACCAACAAAACCATTCCACGGATCTCCATTTTAAGCAATAATGAAAAATGTATTTTTTTACTTTACGTGCAACAGTAGAAGCGTACTCACACAAGCTGGGAGTAGAAATGACGATTCGATATCATTGATTTTTATGGTGATCTCTTATCTACTGTAAATGTTATCAGGTCCAGATATGACGAGCAGAATTTGGATGAAAGAAAGTTCGGTGTGCATATTGCTTTTCGCTCTGACTGCTTATCTGGATACATAACAACTGTAGTTGAACTGAATGCAGGTAGGCAGCCAGAAGGGCAAATGATGCAAACAGTAATGAATTTGGATGACACGCTCATTGCCACTGATTACGGAGATGGATGACTTGATTTCGAACCATGTATGAGATAACCGGCAAATTAATTTATGCCATTATATGTGAGGATTTTTGGTAAAAGGTATGTTATCTGTTTTTTGTCCGTTACAAAGTTGCATGCTCGATGCATATGCCGACCATAGGATTTTTCAACCGACAAAAAACAGATAACATACCTTTTACCACAAATCCTCATATATCCATGAAACTGCGTCAATGTTCAGCAATTACCACATCGAATAAAAATCATGTAATTTTAATGACTGGTTGCTGTCGATGAGACAATCTGAAGTGCGTACATCCTCAACAAAACATGCCAATAACATGTCAATCATTCAGATTGACGTAATCGTAACTGAACATGGTTTTAAATAGTTGGACGTATCCATTTATTACTTCATCAATATTGTATCAATTGACCATGTTAAATGACTTAAGAAAGCAATAAAATTTAATTATAACACGAAATGATGTAATTGAAACATGATCAATACATTTATTCCAAGTAACAGTCGTTGTTATTGTAACTTGTCCGGTAGTTGTCGTCACAGACACATCTCTGTGTTCCACTATCGCACAGGGCGGGACCAGTTATCCAAAGTCTGCAGTGATCGTCATCCTTACAAGGGCCGTCCACATATGTCTCCTCGTAGCAGATCCCGTCATGTTCCATGACGTAGTTGTTGTAGCACTTGCAGACGCCAACAAGATCTGACCCTATCTCACATGTGGTCCATGTATTTGACCCTGTGGCGTCGATGCATTGTATGGAATTGCGACATCTTCCACCAAGCGGGGTCAGTGGAGCACAGCTTCCCCAGTCATTGTTAGTACTGGGGTAGTAGAAATGACCATGCTTGCATTGACATGTCATGTTGATTGCTGGACCACTGCATTCTGAATATTTTCCTAAGCTTCCGATGCATTGAATGTCTTCTTTGCAGATTTGTTCATGGCCCATTCTCTGAAATGAATAAATATTTTTTTAGAATCATTATGGATCATAAATAATGTTATTGAACGTGGTGCTTACTGGAATGCATGTATTTGGATTCAGCTCAGATTGCACCATGCCGCTTTTACATGCACAGGAGCCCGCAAAGCACATGCTACCATCAGGTTGACATTGGTCGTCTTCAGAGCAGGTGATTCCCAAATGCTCCCGCTTTAGCAGGCATGACTGGCGATATATATCTGGAACGTGGGTTTTGAGGTCGCATTGGCATGTCCTTGAAGCTGACTCGCAAATGGAATTTTTTATTTGCTGACATTGACGGTCCCCAGACATGTCACATTTCCCACCCAACGTGGTAGGTGCAGGAATGCACCTAGAGCTGTCGTCGCTTTCCAGATAGCCCGGCGCGCAGCGACAACGCCAAGGATCGTCACTTACCGAGTCGTATGAACAAATCGCTCCATGAATTCGACTGCACTGCGAGTCACATCCGGAACAAGGCTCTCCAAGATTTTCTCTTGGACGGACGCATCCTTTTACTTTTAGTGATGATCCCTCACAGTACACTGAGGATTGGGTGCATTCACAGGTGGACCGGGTTCCGTTTTTGACACAGCTGCTTGTCTCACCAAATGATGAAGTACATTGATTGGGATGTTGACAAGGGTCTCCAATTGATGTTACTTTTGGTAGGCAGGATATATTCTTGGGTGCATGGACGGGGTCGTGGGGCACTGGCACGAGATTTGCTGAGCACATGCAAACTCCAACGTCGCAGTCAACTCTTCTGTCAAAGTCACAGTACGTGTCTGGGACCTGATAGGAGCAGTCTGTGTGTAGTGTACAATTTCCAATAGGAAGTATGTGGTAAAACGTACATGCCGAAATGGAAATGGATGCCGTTGCCAGGACGAAATATGTAAAAATATTTTTCATGCTGCTTTTATAGATCGTAAGCGGTCTGAAGAAAGAATGTGATGCGTGCGTATTTATCGCAAAGTGTTGAGCGACTGAAGACTAGACCGACATATAATTGACTTTGACGTGATTTTCATTATGCTTATCACGGAACTGATATCAATCAATAATGATGGAGCATATTGCATTTGTATTTTTACTCTTATCAAAATGTTTGGGTAATGCGAGGACCGTGTAAATTGTTCCAAGTCCAAGATAACCTCATTTATTGATAGTGGTGTAAAATGCGATGCTCCTAAAATACATACCTAGCATTTACCCCGGCGACAAATGTAAAACTAATGTTTGAATAATGATAATGATTTCATTGTATTAGGTGACTTCAACTTCCGTAAAAACACAGGTTTACCTTTATTCAAGTACTGTGAAGCCACTAATATTAAACAATTAGTCGATAAACCTACTAGACTCAACAACATTCTAGATTTAATCTTTGTACGTAACGCAGATAAGGTACTGAATAGTAAGGTTTTCAACGCGCATATTGCAGACCACAATACAGTTGAATGCACTTTGTCTTACCAAAAAGGGGTTCACAAAACAAATACCGTCACCTTTCGTAAATACTCTACAGTTAATACTAATGCGTTTATAATCCATCTCAACAACATTCAACCTGACATTGCAACTAATACGGCAGGTTTTATCCAATTCTTTTCACAGTTAATGGACACTTATTTTCCCACAATTACTAAAAAGTTTAGAGAAAAAGATAATCCACCTTTTGTATCCAAAGCTACCAAGGGAAAGATCATTGCCAGAAATAAACTCTATCGATGCTACAAGAGAGCACCTTCAGATGACGTACTACTCAAAATCAAGAACCTTAGCAAACAAATAAAACTGTCTATTTTACAAGACACCAGAACACATTTAAAACAAAATATAGCAAGCTCAAATATTTGGAACGGTATTGACAAACTGGTAGGTATTAAAAAGCCTAAATGCGCAGGTATCGACATTGATCCTAATACGTTAAACGATTACTACATCAACATATCTTCATCCGTCAATGGCAACTTTCGTGACATACAGAAACCAAGTATGATTGAATGTAATAGTGTTTTCAACATAAAGCCGTTTACTTGTGCTGACATACGAAAAGCTTGGAACTCAATGAAAAACCATGAATCCAAATCCATCGACCCTTTGGGTTGGAATAACAAAATATTTAACAAAGCCACACAATCTCATTCATTCATGAAAATACTTGTTAACTTGTTCAACCATTATCTAGATAGTGGTGAAATACCGCAATGTCTCAAAATAGCTCGAGTGGTAGCAATTCCAAAAATCAAATACGCATCACAGCCAAATGAGACGCGACCGATCTCATTGCAACCTATTCTTACTAAAGTTCTGGATAAATGTATTCACATGCAAGTAAGCAGATACTTTGATGATAATAAGCTATTTACTGACAAACAATTCGGTTTTAGAAAGCAATCCTCTACTAGTCATGCACTTACGTTTCTAACTGATTATGCGTATGAGCATATAGACAATGATGAAGTATGTCCGGTTATAGCTTTAGATCTTCAAAAAGCTGTTGATAGTGTTGACCGTTGCATTTTGATACAAAAACTAGCTTGGTACGGTATTAACTGTAAACTCATAAACTCACTCATTACGGGTAGAGGACAATTTGTACAAGTTAAAAACAAGGTATCAGAGACTAAATATACCACACGTGGTGTCCAGCAAGGTGCAGCGACCAGTACACTCTGGTTTAACATATATATTAATGACCTACCGCTTTGTGTTAAAAAGTCGAACATTACCATATTTGCTGATGACAGTTCTATATATAGCGCTGAAACTCTGTGTAACATTGGAATCTTACAGAGTAACTTAAACCATGACTTAAGTAACATCAATATGTGGCTAAAGACGAATAACGTTAAGTTAAACGTAGATAAATCACAATATATCCTTCTAGGCAAATACAATTCCTTAAAAAATTGTGAAAACTTTAAGCTAAGCATTGACGGTACTGAGATACAAAGAGTAAAGACTTTGAAAATTCTAGGTGTCACACTAGATGAACAACTAAAATTCTCAGAACATTGCCAAAAGGTGGTCAAGACTTGCTATATGAATACCTCCAGGATATATGTTTTACGAAATGTATTAAGTAGTGATATAAAGACCGTTCTTATCAATGCGTATGTATATAGTATAATCACATATGGAGTGGTAGTATGGGGTAACAATCTGACTCAAAAGGACATTAAGAGTATTAATACTGTTCTGAGGCATGCTGCTAAATATGTGCTTGGCAGAAAGAAATACGAATCGGTTAGTGAGGATTTTTGTTGTACTTTAGAATGGCTCTTCTTCAAGTATAAATTAATGTATGAAAATATCTGTATGGCTTACAAAATGAGATACTTAGGTGGTAACGAGTTATTTCAGCATTATCTTGATTTCTCATATGTATCCACGCAAGCAACTAGAAACTACGATTATAGAGTCCCAGCTATCCCTTACAAAAGCAAATGGGGTAAAAAATCTTTCAGGTATAAAGCTGTTAATGATTGGTTGCAATTACCAGAAAACCTTACCGAACAAACGTTGTCACTTTCTAGCTTCAAACTTAAACTGATTTCTCACCTGTTAACAAAACAAATAAATGATACTCTTGTACCCGAAGAAAATGATGTGACATGTGACTACTCCTGTATTGATGATGCTATTAATTCTGTATTACAATAACCACAATTGTATTACAATAACCAAAACTATATTAATATAACCATAACTGTATTACTATAATCATTCGAAGCGATGCGTAACCAAAATGTAACTTAAATATTTATAAATGCTCATTTGTAAATGCATGGTATGACTAAACTGTCAAGATAATGTAACTTGCCTCTCGAGGGAATTATCGACAATAAACCCAACTTATTATTATTATTTGAATAGGCTACCACAAAAGTACCTAAATTATTTTGCTTGAAACTTTATGTTTGGAACTGGACTTTACTGGGCTGACCTGACTAAACTGGATCTGATCCTTGATCAGGAGTATTGACAACCATCCGAAAACAATGTTAAGCAATGTGTCACGCCGGTTATTATTACCACTTTCCATCGTTCATGTATTTTCATAAATTGTAGTATTTTTGAGGCGCTAGCTTGACGTGACGTGACTAATATCGACGTGTGATGCGGATTCCAAGGACATACATACCAGATTCAATAATATATCTCAGAGCCACATTGGTAGTAGCTTACAATGAGTCACAGTGCATATGCTTCATTGATGTAGATCCATGCGACAGAAATGGGAGATGGCGAAAGAGGATTATCATATGACAGCTGGGAAATTGGCCGATGAAACAAGCGTGCCGTATGCGTCATTTGGCAATGGAAATTAGACACCGGACATTTCACAGACATGTACACCAGCAATTTACATCGTAATGTATCAGTTTTGCGCATATATTCGTCTTCGCTTTAAACTGTAATCGAAATCGAAAGCTGAAAAAGCATTTGTCTCGCATCATACAATTTCATCGATCAGCCACCATAACTTCCTAAGTGGCAGCCACACTAATCGATTCTTAATGAGCGTTAAAATTTTGATTTGCTTACTCGGAATGATTGACGTCATTGACAACAGGTCATGCACTAGACGAAGCTCACGGTACAATGTACGTAAGTAGTCACTATACTTCTCGCCAGCCGGTCAGAGCGTAATAATATTTCATCAAAATGCTAATCGCCTCAAATTTAATTCACGACATTGAGAGGGTATTTGATTGGGTTAGCCGCTGGAACCTTCTCTCAACAAATTATCCATGTTGGTTGCTGGACCACTGCATTCTGAACATTTTCCTAAGCTTCCGTTGCATTGAATGTCTTCTTTGCAGATCTGGCCATGACCCATTTTCTGAAATGGAGTAAATAGTTGTAAATGAAGTCATTATGGGCAATTAAGTACATTATTACGTAGCTGAAACGAAGTTGAAGCGTAGTTATAATTTTAGTTTGTTTGTCCGTCTGCCCGTCCGTCTGTCCGTCCATCCGTCCGTCCGTTCGCGCTATAACTCTGATACGGCTTGACGGATTTTGTCGAAACTTGGCACACAGGTTCCTTAGGTGACAAGGAAGACGTGGCCAGAGTTTCAGGTCCATCGGTCAACAGGGGTCGGAGTAGGGGTCAGAGAGATATCACGTGCTTTTTAAATGGCAATTTTTTTTCTTCGTGGATTCTGATAAAGAATTGAACGGTGATCATTTTCTCTTCAGAAACCATGGGACAAATCGCGTTATTTTCACCTGTAGAGGTCAAAAAGAGGTCACATGAATTGAAAGCGCCATTTATGAACGCCATTCATGAACGCCATTTATGAACGTCATTCATGAACGCCATTTATGAACGTCATTTATGAACGCCATTTATGAACGTCATTTATGAACGCCATTCATGAACGCCATTTGAAAGTGTCGTTTTAGAGCGCCATTCATGAACGCCATTTATGAACGTCATTTATGAACGCCATTTATGAACGTCATTTATGAACGCCATTCATGAACGCCATTTATGAACGTCATTTAAGAACGCCATTCATGAACGCCATTTATGAACGTCATTTATGAACGCCATTTATGAACGTCATTTATGAACGCCATTCATGAACGCCATTTATCAACGTCATTTATGAACGCCATTCATGAACGCCATTTATGAACGCCATTCATGAACGTCATTTATGAATTCCATTCATGAACGCCATTTATGAACGTCATTTATGAACGCCATTCATGAACGTCATTTATGAACGCCATTCATGAACGTCATTTATGAACGCCATTCATGAACGCCATTTATGAACGCCATTTATGAACGCCATTCATGAACGCCATTTATGAACGCCATTTATGAACGCCATTTGAAAGTGTCGTTTTAGAGCGCCATTCATGAACGCCATTTATGAACGTCATTTATGAACGCCATTTATGAACGTCATTTATGAACGCCATTCATGAACGCCATTTATGAACGTCATTTAAGAACGCCATTCATGAACGCCATTTATGAACGCCATTCATGAACGCCATTTATGAACGCCATTTATGAACGCCATTTGAAAGTGTCGTTTTAGAGCGCCATTCATGAACGCCATTTATGAACGTCATTTATGAACGCCATTTATGAACGTCATTTATGAACGCCATTCATGAACGCCATTTATGAACGTCATTTAAGAACGCCATTCATGAACGCCATTTATGAACGCCATTCATGAACGCCATTTATGAACGCCATTTGAAAGTGTCGTTTTAAGCGCCATTTGAAGGCGTCACTTCAAAACGAATTGTTTCAGCTACGTATTCTCCATCGCGGTTTAACGCGACTAGTTGCAGACATACGCGCTTACCGGAATGCATATACTGAGATTCAAGTCAGATTGGATCATGCCGCTTTTACATGCACACTAGCCCGCAAAGCACATACTACCATCAGGTTGACATTGCTTATCTTCAGAGCAGGTCATTCCCAAGTGCTCTCGTATCAGAAGCAGGCATGGCTTGCGGTTAAAATAGCGGACGGTCAAAAATATTTTTGACCGGTCTTTAATGGTCAAATTCAAACCCCCATTTTGAGATTTAAACGGTTAAAATGGTCAATAATATAATAACATTACACTGTTATGTGTCATAGAAACATAAATCCGCGCGACTATGAATCATGCTCTTTCGTTGTGCTCTTTTTGTTTAATTGTCAAAACTACAAAAAACAAGCTGAATTTGTAACTTCACCTGCTCATCATTGTCTAAGAACGTGGCACTTGACATGTCTAAAGGAAAATTTGAAGTATTTGACCTGCGTGAACATTATGTGAAGGAGAGTGGAACAATTGGTCTAAGGTCGCTGGTTTATCATTTCTATAATATTGACATTCAAAACGGTATTCATGATCCGGAGACTGATGCAATATATACTATGAGAATTTTCAAAGAATAGTGCATCCCAGATAAGCTTAACCATCCTGAGGAACGATTCTCTCGTAAACCTTCACGCAAATTTGAAGTGGTGATGATAACCGTTCTTTTTGTCTGCGCTGCCGTTTCATGTTAAATGTTTGTGTCGTGACGTTGTCAGTGCCAAACAAACTAATTAACAACATGCAGAACTTAAAAAATTATTTGAATTCATTTATCAAGCACAATCAAAAAGTTAACGAATTAATAATGATCTTTGTTCTTGTCTTTCTGTAATAATGAACTTGCTTTCTGTTCAATATTCACAAAGCATATTATGCTTGGTAAAGTGTAGTCACGATCAGATGCATAAATTTTCTCATAAATTTTAATTTTTCGCTACAGAATGTCAGGCAGTAGGGATTTCAATGGTAATCAGCAATGGGATTTACTTTTAAAATCCATTTTTAACCATTATAAACCTTTAAAAACCGTTAAAAACCATAAAAACCGTTAAAAACCATAAAAACCGTTAAAAACCATAAAAACCGTTAAGAACCTTTATTGACCGTTTTCGTGGTTTTTTTTACTTTAAAACCGCGGTTCTAGTCATGTCTGATCAGAAGGCATGACCGGTCGTATATATTTGGAACATGTGTATCGTTGTTGCACTGACATGTCTTTGAAACTGTCTCGCAAATGGAATCTGTGATTTCCCTGCACTGGCGGTCACCAATTGAGTCGCATTTCCCACCCAACGTGGACGGGGCGGGAATACACTTGGTGTTTTCGTCGCTTTCCACGTGGCCGTGCCCACAGCGACATCGCCAAGGATCATCGGTTGCTGAGTCGTACTCACACACAGCTCCGGGGATTCTACTGCAGTGCGCGTCACAGCCGGAACAAGGCTCTCCAAGCTTTTCCCTGGGACGGACACATCCTTTAACTTTTAAGTATGGGCCATCACAGAATGCCGAGGATTGGGTGCATTCACAGGTGCAGTGAGTTCCGTTTTTGACACAAGTGCTTGTCTCACCAAATGATTCAGTGCATTGATTGGGATGCTGACAAGGGTCTCCAATTTCTGTGACTTCAGGGTCGAGGGGAACTGGTACGAGATTTACTGTGCACATACAGACGCCCACGTTACATTCAACGTTTCGGTCAAAGTGGCAGTACGAGTCGGGAACCTGATAGGAGCAGTCTGTATCATGTGCGCATTTTCCAATGGGTAGGATGGGGTCAAAGGCGCCAGCTGAGAAGGAAATAGAGGCCGTTACCAGCACGATATATATTAGAATATATGTCATGGCTGCATTTAATGTCCGAAAGCTGTCTGAAGAAAAAAAATGTGTAGCATGCGTATTTATCGCAAAGTTGTTTTGACGACTGAAGACTATACAGACAATTAAGTTGATGATGGCCAGACTTTCATCATGATTTTGATGGAGCTGATATCAGTCAATATTGGCCTTAAACATTTTGTCTTATCATAATGTTTGGATAATGCGTAGACCGTGTAAATGATCGCATGTTGGTGATAAGCTCATATAATGATGCCCCATTAAAATGGCATGTTTCATAGATATTTACATATCTCGTATACCAGCTAGAAATTTAAAATTATTGTTGAACACAGGGGACCACGAAAGACATTAGCAAATACGTAGAAACAACATGGGTGGACATGAACATCAGTACTGTAATGTTAATGAATGCTTCTCCTAATTCTTTCAAGAGGCGGTAACAAAATACATGCTAACAAACTACAAAAAATTACTTCAAGTTTATCCAACAGATAACTTTAGTTCGAATTAGATTATTAGATATGTAAATATATCCTTTATCAAACATCACAACACAATTGTAATGAGCTCGTCTTGGAATCACGATTAGGAATTTTCAAGCGGCTACGTATGTAATTATTATTTTCAAATAGTTATATTTGACTCTCATTAAAATCATAAATAACAAATACATTGTACTACTGTGGGTCTTGATAAATATCTTATATAATATGCATTACGTTTATGTTACCTTCCAAATGATTATTATAGCAAAACTGCCATATCTGATATTGAATTAATAAAATAATATTTTCTACACAATTAGTTGGACCAGAAATACATTTCTCTAAATCTGAAGTCACGTGATGTGCAACGTCGTATAGATTAAAAAGAATCTAACTAGTTAAGCCAGTGAATCTTGGTTCATTAGTCAATACATTCAAAATCAATTGTGATATAATTAATTATTTAAATATCCGCTATTTTTTATTATTTAAATCACTGTCGATATCCGTTCGTGTTCGGTATCGACAGTGATTATATGTGCATGTCCAAATTTGCAATAGAGGCAATTGTACAGCGCGAATGCTTTCCATTGTAATGATGTAGCCATGATTAAGAATTGTAATATTTGACGGAATGCGTACCAATTTATGATATCTTGAAGATTGCTTGAAGTGGATAAATTCATTTTTGAATGTGATCCACAAACTGTTTATAATAACCAATATTTTGCTTATTACATCCCGAATTAATATATTATCGTAATTAAATAAATTCCATTAAAATAAACTAATGAGTAGTTATGCTCGCTATTTTGTTGCACATATCAGTAGGAAATTAATTGTTGTTAATAAGTGAACGTATTATTTTCTGCACATCCAACTAGTTTGAAAACTAATTACAAAATGAATTATAGCAGATGTATGCATAGTACAGTTAACCTTACTAGGCTTACAGACGCTGCGAAATATATACAAATTGACTGCTTATGATTTATCCAATAAATCCGAATTGTTGTGGCGACATAGTATATCATATTCAGAAATGATTAGTTCTATCGTACTGTAGCTAAAGTGATACTTCTTGTTTGCTGTAATTGGCTATTAAATAAATTAGCGCACATGTGAGCAAACATGAATCTGTCACAGAGTATTGGAATGCCAGATACTTGCAAAGGATGACCTTTCACACGGTATACGTTGCGTCAAAATTCGAAAATATTGCACCCGTTCATGAATAAACCAATCATATGCCACGATGTGGGAGTGCATCTAAGCGACTTAATAACTTTGAATTGATCACAAACCGTTTACATAAAATTGAAAACAATACCCTTCAATAGGCAATACTTTTGAATTGTATGAAATTGCTTTCCGGATGCTATTTGTATGTCCGGATGAAATTTATATATGATTAAATTGCGCCTCCGGATGGTGCGAGACATTCGTGAGCATATACACAGAAACCCATTTAGTCATGTATCTGTGTAAACGCACTGACAACATATGTCGACACGAATCCTGTAATTAGTTTATATTATTTCCTGCTCTTGAATAATTATGTACTGATAATAATTGTGTAGGGAGAATGTTCCATTCGTGGCACGCATAAATAGACGAGATAATATTTCAACTATAGTAACCAAAAATAAAAACATATATATTTTTAGTAGAATAAGACTAAGAGCTTACGCGATGGGGGATCTATTACGGTGGATGAGGAGAGCACAGGTTAAATCAGATCGCATATGCTAAGCCCATGTTAAAGTTAACCCATGTTAAGCCCAGGTTCTCGGAACTCAATTCACTTGCTTTGAGTTCAGCTTGGGATGAAATTCATTATGATTACCGTCGAACTCATATCAATCAATAATGACGGAGCAAATTGGCTCTGGACTTTTATGCTTACCACAATGCTCCGTTGATGCATGGGCCGTGTAAGTGGTCGCATGTGTACGATAAGCTTAGATAATGAACATTGAGTGAAAACTTGCCTGCGAGCACATGATAACATAACGCAGTGCAAAATATGTGCATCGTCATTATAAAATGCTCAATCTTTAATGTCATTTAGTGTACCAATTACTTTCTTCTAACAAGCCAATTATTATTATGCTGAAATAATTTGATCAAAAGTCTTTACAGTAACAGTAAATTCAAACTCCCTCTAGACCACCAAGGCACAATCTGCACAACCAAAGGGACGTGAATGCTCAGTAATCCTGCAACATACCCGGTTGCATTTCAACGACGCCAAAATCCACATTCTTTGTAGTCTGGTGCAAAACCGCAGGTGGTGACGGAGCAATTACGATTTTGTTTTTTTCTTGACGATAGTTGCGATTGAGATTATGGTTGGTGACGCGGGCGCTGTGACGAGTTCGGCATTCTTCAGTAATCATACACGTTAACTCGGACACGACTATACATCGGTACTCATAGCACGTCCCATCAAGATAGTCATCAATGTAGAGTACACGGTCAGCACACGGACCCCGTGAGGCAACTGCCAAGTGCGACTTATGTGGAGCATTGGCGGCCAGTGCTGAAGCCCCCTCTCTCACGAACTGTAAAGTAAATCGGTTGCCTTATAAACATAATTACCAAATCACTGGAAAACGTAGTTGTACAATATGTTTGTGATGTAACGCTCATCACACGCCGCCATATACTTACGTGTGTCTCTGGTGTCTTGAACGGGATTGAGAGTACTACAAAAAATGGAAACAGACGTAAAGTAATTGTTCAGTTAGTTAAATGCAATATGGTTTAGCTTATGCTGAATATGGAATGTGCTCCTACCCAGTGGCATTATACCGTGAGGTCCTTGTTGAACTTTGACCAGATCCCGACCACCGCCACTGTTTTCGTCACGGTTATAATCACCATCATTTTTCGGTAGGCAATTCTGACCATCTGGTAAATACACACACAAGTCTGCCTCAACGACAAAACACCTTTCCTTGGAACATAGTCCAGTAAGATGGAGCAAGATTACGACATACCCTTCGCACTTTTTGCGCTCAGAAGTTGTGTGGTATTTTGGCGCTTCACCGCTCAACTGTGCATGTTTTTCTGTCGGCGCCTAGAAACATTTAAAGAAAACGCAACGTCATAGATGAGAACCAAGCCGCATTCCACGAAAATGGCAAAACTCCATTCTTGGCATAGGATTCTTCTCTGCCAAGTATATAATCAACCACTGACTGCACAAATTTGACATACCTGAGCTGTCGTTGGTTTATAGGGCAGCGAAGGATCTAAGAAAATTAACAGACGGGCAAAATATAAGTATATGCATTATATTTTGCGCTGTAATATTGATGATCATGTCTACAACCAATATCATATATCACGTACCAAATGGTGAAATGTCAAGAGGGACCTGGTGCTTATCCACGTCCTCGTAACTGCTAGTTTGGTCCTGTGAAGACAAAATCAGTTTCAAATCAGTTTCAACTAAAATCAACTAAAGTCAACAAATGCAAAACAATGTCATTTGCATCCGTCATAAGTACACGTGCATAAAAATTACCGTCTTTTGGTCATCCACCCGTTTTGATGCAGTAACCATCGACGCCAGTAAAATGGCTAGTAGAGATACAATTGTAACCTTAGCAGTCATTTTGAGTTAATCGTCACCAACCCAAAACTTCAGAAACTTTAATCGTTGATTTGATTTTTGTATTATGTTTGCTTTGCAGGTCTTGCGGCTCGAATGTGTGCACGGTGTTGGATCCAAAAGTGGATTGGAGCGGGCTGGATTTGTGTGGTGACTTGGTTGGAATTCAGGATAACAGGAAAAGGAGGAGAGGAATGGAACTGTGGTTCACTACTGATTGTGGAAAATTTAAAAGCTAGGCTTTTCCGTAACCAAAATAATATTCCGGAGACGTCTACAATTCTCTGAACATACTTTGAGACATATGTGTTGTAAACTCAAGCAAATCCAGTTGGCGTGACGTACTTAAATTGGTGTAGTTCCTTGACTTGTCTTTCTGATGGACTTCTCAACTCGACCGGAAAATATTACCACAAATCATATAATCTTCTTTTGAACAATGGAAAAGTACATGCGACCCAAATATTTGAGAAGGAGAAAGGGTGCAGCAGAGTTGCACTTTAAATATGAAAATTGTAAGTATTTCAGTTTGCCCACGAAACAAATCCCTTAAGCTCCTAACTTCATTTTCCCTAAAGTACATAGCAAATTGTGGCAAGAGGGCATTCCATGTGTTGGTATCTCTCAACTGGTGGCCTTAGCGGATTAAAAATATTTTGAGTTGGCATTATCCGAATGTTTAATTTTACCAGCCAACACAAGTATAGCCAAAAACATTACCAAGTCACGTTAGATATCATGTACTACGTCTCATGTATCCTTTGACTGTGTAATAATATCCAGCATAGTTGGGAATCAGGAAAATTCATGTTCAACCCAACCTTGATGAACACATATCCGAACACAAAGCGACTCAATGTGGTGCGTACTAATTTTGTAATAATTCTGTGTAGCGCTGGCGTGTGTAGAATTTTTGTTCGTTTTGCGGAACACATTATGGTAGTACTATGAAAAGCTTCATATTCTGAATCTCACGTTTACATGGGTCGAAATGAAATTTCCATGTGATTTCTATCTAATTTTGCCAGTTGCGTTGGTAGTGATATGTCAGTTGATAGATGTTTCCAAGTGACATTGATTGATTGACAACATAAGGGAATTATATATGTGCAACCATGCATACACAAACTTTACCAAACCTTAATCAAGTCCAAATCCCAAAATAGTAAATTAGGAAGAAACCAGCTAAGTAGTTGAGAAGGTACATACTAAGGCGTAGCTACATATTTAAAAGTAAAATACCTGAAAAAGTTCTCGGAGAATCTAGCATTGTCACTTTGTGCATGTATTCAGTAATTCCCGATTTTTGCATTTAATTGTTCTCTGTTCTTGGGCCATACAAGAATATGTTTCGACTTTACTCTTTTGTCACGTACACTCCCGACAAGGAACCTATCCATAATCCCGAATGATTGACATATTTTAGCCTCGATTTTCTGGCATAAACCTACCAACTAAAGTATAACGTGAGCGGCGATAATGTTTCTTATTATTAGCTGCACAGTTGGCTTCTGAAGTAAACGCAGCTTGTCAAATTTCCAAGAACCCGGAATGTCCGATGTTCATACGTAAAAATACCGCAATATCAATGGATGTAACAACAAAAGGGATTAGCATGGTAGCTTGGACTTTTTATGAAATTTAATCCCCGATGCGAAGAGTGACCCAAGTAGCCATTCAAAATGTCTTGATGCATCCATTGTTCTTGGTGAATACAATTGTTCTCGTCGAAGCTGCCATCAAATGGCTGACTGTGTGTGCGTGTTTAATGCAACGAGAGAGTGGTATTTTTGCCGTTGGGCCCCGCCGATGGTTTTGAGTATTTTAAACTCATTTTCTTTACCAAATCATCTAGGAATACCTACTATGCATTCTGGTGAACAACTCGGGTTCCCAGCAGTATTAGTGTGTCTAATTATTCAGCATTTCCAGGGTTTGTACATGTTGTGCTCTGTTCTCGGGCCACAGGCTAATATGACTGTATTTTGCGCCTTTATGGCAGACGTTCTCGACAAGGAAACCTTGCTGTTGGATAGATTAAGTAACAACTAATATATGAAACTTTTAACTTTTCGTAAAATATAAGCGCAGCTTAATCTTAACAACGGCATAAATTATATTCATTTACTTAATTGGTCGCATTTCTTATTAATGAAATATTGTGTACTGAAACAATGTATGTATTTAACAGTGCAATAATAAATGTTAACAGAATACAATTTAAAAACAATATGACACTACGTTAACAATCGTTTTATAATACAATCAGAAGATCAGAAGATGAGCCGCATTTTCACTGCACTGATTTTGCACTCATTCAAACATTTTGAGCATATATAACATATACCCAACTTGCTCGAAATTATTCGATACGGATTTGGTCCTAAAATGGTCGTGAAATTATAATGGTGATATTCGAAGGGGTATATTCTTATCAAAAAGGCATATACACAGTTCGTATTAAAGCATAATGTTTACGTAAAGAAATGATTGTTCCAGCATTTCATGAAGCCATAACCATAACTGGAATCGCCTTTTTACGAATATCAACGTTATCGCAAACATGGACCCTAACAATGAGTTTTATGAACGGGATGCAAAATGTGAGAGTGGAGCCAACAACTGAACCGGACAGGCTAGATGAATATCAGCAAAGACAGGATTTCAATACAAGATTCATCGTCTTTGATACCAGAATACTCGGCCATGTTGTATTCCAAGTCGGCCTTGTTTGAATATGCGGCGTCGTAAGAACAATAGGCTCCTGGGATTCTGCTGCATTGTTCGTCGCATCCTGAGCATGGCTCTCCAAGTTTTTCTCGGGGTCGGACGCATTCCTTCACCTTCAAAGATGAACTCTCGCAAAATACATTGGAGTCTATACATTCACAAGTTGAAAGAGAACCATTTTTCTCGCATTCACTTAGATCCCCTTGGTCGCAGTCCACTTGTCGGTCAAAGTCGCAATATGAGTCGGGAAATTGGGATTCACAAACACCGTCTAATTTGCAACCTGTGGATAGGATGGGTTCAATTTCGCAAAACGTGAGGCAAAATGACGCTGCAAGCAGCGCAAAATTTATTACAGCATATTTCATAGCTGGGCTGACTTGAAATGAGGAAATATTTTAAGTGTACAGTTAACGGGAGTCAAATTGCCACTGAAGCTCTCACAGATTTATTACCGAAATTAGATGACAATGTTCACACTGATTATCAGGTTGTTGATAAGTGTGAATGATAAGGCGTATGTGATTACCGTTGATTGTCTCATTATGATTTCATGTAAAGGTTGTGTCATGATGTCGTAATGTGAGTGGTACAAAGAGCAGACGAATGACGAAAGTAGTTGGGACAAGAGTGGTGTATCGGCAGCATAGTCAGCCAGGAAATGATGCTGATCGCATTAAATGATTCAATATTGTGAAGACATTCGACACCACTTGAAAAATCACACCACCTTTGAAAATGGCTATGACGGCTGTAATATGTGGTGTGATGATGTGAACATATTATGATTATGATATATTTAAATGATGTTCATTTGTACTCATTATTCAATAAGATTATTATATTTCATATTTTATTAACATGTAATCATTTAAATCATTTTGGAACAAAAATGAAAAGTTTACAACTTTCAATATTTAAACATCATAAGAATAGGAATTACGACCCAGAAATGCATTTCAGGTGACAATATGTTTGACCCGCCCTTTGGAGTTGTCGTCTCTGTCGAATTCCTCCCACATGAAGTCCCCACCTCCGGAAATCCCTTTCTACACTCGCAGGTCCCCTTGTCGAAATCACAGTACTGATTGGTGTTAGCGCCTGCCGGAGAACATTGTCTTGCCTCTTCACAAGGTTGCTTCAGTGCCACCGTTTTCTTAATACATCTGTTACCATCCCTGCTCAGCATATGTGTGGCTGGACATACGCAAGTGTTGGATGTGTTGCTGCATTCCAGCAGCTCACCCAGACTCGCCTGACAATGATATATGCTGTCACAAGGCTGACCATATCCAGTGTGTTCGTAGCAGAGATCATGATACTCGACATGAGTGTTGTTTGGGCAGCTGCAAATGGACGCGCTCTCGTTGAGTGATTTGTGGTCAAGGGGACAAGATAAGGACTCTTTGATGGGAAGTACGGGTGGTAGGCTGGAACGGTCTACTTTGCATTGCTCATCAAATAGACATGGGTCTCCGAGGAAGGCTGATGGATAGCAGTGATAATTATGCAGGACGGCAGTGGCCTTGCAGCGACATTTTTTCGGCCTCCCATTGCATTCACCGTGCTCACCTCAGACGGCCGTGCACTGATTGTGGTCGGTGGAAATGGACGTCGTATCGGCAATGATCTGTTATTACAAAAATGTTTTTCAATATGATTGATTAAAATGTATTCAAAAGCAAGGCAGTTAAAAAAATGATTAACGTACCGAGATACATGTCTTCGCTTGTGAGCTAGACTCAACGTAACCAGGTTTACACTGACATGTTGTATTCAAGGTTCTATCCCGTTGACATCGGTTGTTTGTAACATTACTGCATTGAACCGTTTCTTCACATGGGTCATACAATTTGGAAGCCAGCGGAATGCATCCCGTTCCATCTTCATTTCGGGTAAATGTTGGCCCTGAGCATTCACATGTTTTGTTGCTGGAGTCGCCCTGACAGGTCGTGTAAGGTAACAGGGAACACATTACGGCTTCCTTGACGCAAGAATCCCCAACTTTGCTGGCAGCCAAGACGCAGGTTCCCGGAGAAGCAACCGACTCCGCCCTTCCCTCCCCACATACACATTTTTTCTCCTCAGCCGAGCAGCGAGCATATGGAATTTTACTGCACTGACCTCCAAGATGACCTGGGTCACAGGGATCGTTCAGCTTCTTTGCGAATACAACGCAGGCATACGTTAGTGCGCTGTATATTGAATCGGGGAGGCACTGACAGCTTCCCTCGTTACAGAGGCTATGCATTCCTAATTGACCCGATGTGCACTGAATATCTGCACCGCATTTGTCGCCTTGATTATTTCGGACGGGTAGGCAGGATATTACCTCAGGAGCGGCGGGATTGTCAGTACAGTTTGCCGGGTTGGATGTGTAGTTGAAGTAGTCGTGGTTACATTGACAAGTGTCGTCGCCACCGGAAAAGTTTTCTTGACAATATGAATTTCGAATGGTGCAGTCAGAGTCCCTCGTGCACGTTTCGTTTAGTCCGACTGCAAAAAGTCCCCTCCGGTAAAGAAAGGCGTAGCGGAAGTTACCATGATCAAACATGTTAGCAGTGCTAACAGAAATATTGGGTGGAATCCCATTTTTTTAAATTATAAAATATGCAATTTTGTTACTTTACAGACAATACCAGATGCTTGCTGGTGCAAGGTGTGTGTAGAAATGTCGATATGGCTTAATTAAATGTGCCAGTCGTTCTTATCAATTGTACTTGTTATCAGGTCTCGGCTCATCAGCATGACGCGGACGGGTGGAAGGTCGGTGACTAAATTGTTGTTTGCTCTGACAGCTTATCTGAATACATAACCACTGTAATTGTAAATGGATGTTGTTAGCGAGCAAGATCATCAGATGATGTAAATGGTAATAAATTTGGACGAATCTCTCATTGTCACTGATTATGGTCATGAATGACATGATTTCCTACTACCAATCTAATCATCGACATATTATTTTTTAACATATATATCGATATCCATAAAGTGCTATGATGGTGTAACTCCGTCAATGGTGAGCATACAGGACGTCGAAAAACAGAATTATGTAATCATCAATGACTGGTGGCTGTCGATGATACAATTTGAGGGGCGTACATCCCCAACAAAAAATGATTTTGACATGTCTGCCATTCAGATTGACGTAATCGTAATTGAACACGGTTTTAATTAGTTGGAAGTTTACATTTATTATTTGAATAGTGTTTTTATGACTTGAGAAAGCAATCATATATAATTACAACATGAAATGATGTAACTCATACATGATCAATACATTTATTTCAAGTAGCAATCGTTGTTGTTGTAACTCGCCCGATAATTGTCATCACAGACACATCTACGTGTTACACCATCGCACAGGACAGGTCCAGTCACCCAAAGTCTACAATGTGCGTCATTCTCGCAAGAGCCGTCAATGTATGTCTCCTCGTAGCAGATCCCTTCATGTTCCTTGACGTAGTTGTTGTAGCACTTGCAGACGCCAGTAAGATCTGAACCAGTATCGCATGTGGTCCATGTATTTGATCCGGTGGCGTCGATACATTGCATAGAATTTCGGCATTTTCCACCAAGCGGGGTCAGTGGAGCACAGCTTCCCCAGTCATTGTTGGAACTGGCCCAATAGAAATGACCGTGTTTACACTGGCATGTCATGCTATTTGCAGGACCACCGCATTCGGAAAACTTTCCTAAGCTTCCGAAACATTGGATGTCCTCTGTACAGTTTCCGCCGAGACTCATTCTCTGAAATGCAATAAATGCTTGTTGTAATATAAGGCCAATACTGTAATATGTTCAGCATGGGAAAATTATTTAAGGTTACCAGAATGCATGCAGTTGGATTCAATTCGGATTGGATCATTCCGCTTTTACAAGCACAGGAGCCTGCAAAGTACATACTACCGTCAGGTTGACATTGGTTAACCTCAGAGCAGGTCATTCCCAAATGCTCCCGCTTTAGCAGACAAGATTGGCGGCATATATCTGGAACGTGAGTTTCGTTGACGCATTGGGATGTCTTTGAAGCTGATTCGCAAATGGAATTTTGTACTTGCTCACATTGACGGTCCCCAGCCACATCACATGTTCCACCCAATGCGCATGGTGCAGGAATGCATTTTAAGTTGTCGTGGCTTTCCACGTAGCCCCGCGCGCAGCGACATCGCCAAGGATCCTCGTCAAGAGTGTACTCGCAAACAGCGTCGGAAATCCTGCTGCACTGCGCGTCACATCCGGAACAAGGCTCTCCGAGTTTTTCCCTGGGACGCACACATCCCTTGACTTTTAGAGATGCTCCCTCACAGAAAACAGATGATTGGATGCATTCACAAGTGGAATGGGTTCCGTTCTTAACACAACTGCTTGTCTCGCCAAATGACTTGGTACATTGATTGGGATGTTGACAGGGGTCCCCAATATCTGTGACTTTTGGTAGACATGATACGTTTTCAGGTTTATTGACTGGGTCGTGGGGTACTGGTACGAGATTTGTTGCGCACATGCAGACTCCCAGTTTGCAGTCAACTTTTCTGTCAAAGTCGCAGTACGAGTCGGGTATCTTAGAGGTACAGTCTGTGTTCCGGAGGCAATTTCCTATGGGTAGGATGTGGTCGAATGCACAAGCAGACAAGGAAATAAAAGCTGCTACCAGCACAAAATATATCATGATATTTTTCATGGCTGTTCTTTAGGATATTAAGCTGTCCGGAAAAAATATATTTCATGCGGTTTTATCGTAAAGTATTTTACAACTGAAGACTGAACTGACATTCGGCTGACGTTGGCCCAGAATTTCATTATTATTATCATGGAGCTGATATCAATCAATAATGATGGAGCGTATTGGCTTTGCGCTTTTACGCTTATCATAATGTTTGGATAATCCGTAAACCATGTAAGTGGCCGAATGTTTGTGATACGCTTATATAATGATACCCGGGTAAACTGCTAATCTACATACATGCATATATATCTTGTATCCCAGCTAGACATTTAAAATTATTGTTGAGAATATGAGACCATAATAAAAATTAGAAAATACATGGAAGCGTCATAGGTGCACATGAACGTCGGTTCTGCAATATTCATACATGCTTCTTCAGTTTCAAGATATGTGATACCTGGAAAATATTTCCAACCCTGCAAAACTGCCCAAACACAGACTGTGTTATACACAAATCCAATCACCATTCCTATACCCCCGACTGCTCGCGTGACGTACGCCACAATCTGCTTGTAAGTGTTTCTAAGTGTTATGAATGTAAATTCGGAAACTAATTTATTGTAGAATTGTTACCTGTAACGACAAGCGTTTTCCATGATATTTTTTCGGCGTATCATCTTGGTCGGCGGAAGAATTTGGTGATATAGTTTCCAATGGCGCTTCCGTGTTTCGTATGAACAGCGTTGAAACCAATTATACCGATGCAGCTGCAACACAGCGCTATATTGAGGAGTACGACTTCAATATTTTGCGAGCTGGAGTCCAAAATGCAGCACAAGCACCAAGAATTGAGAGAGTGGCTGTGATGAATACAGTGGTATTTGCAATGTAGAAAGGTATTAGTTTTAGCGAAGATTGAAGCGCCGAAAACCGTTCATGCGTTGTATCTATTCGCATGACATGGGGATAGAAATGTCTACATAATAAACGACTATACAGGTCGTACACCTTCCATTGCAATGCGGTATTCATGTTCCAAATTTATCGCTAGTTAACGCAACCTTATACAAATATCATTGCAATATTCTATTCGAATAGTAAGTGGGGATGCAAAATGAATCAGTGCCCAACTCACAGTTGCGGCTAGTAAGATGATCGTCGTATGGGCTCACTAAATAATTATGTTGTACCATTGTCAAATTATTTTTTCTTCCTGTACCACTAATTACAAAACATATAAAAAGACAATTTCACTCACTGTCTTAGTGCATATTTTATTTATTGCTTACTAGTTAGAATGACTGGAATGAGGAGAAACAGATTCCGCGTCAAAAGGACCGATTATTATAGGCTAGTAGAAGCGACACTTTTTTATTTCACTTTTCCGTGGATTTCTCTGGCAAGGCTGCGCCAAGTTTGACACCGGGTCCAAGCTTGGATTAGTCACATGCTACTTTGTTGGCTACACTGCTCACATGATTGCTTTAAAAAACTGTTTAAAAATACAGCAAGTCGAAAAAAAGTTGATTGTATTCATCTGGAGATTACTTTCCCAGGGACTGTTTCAAATCGCAGTTATGTTTGCCGTATCATCACCATAGAATCCCATACCATCCCCACTATTGAACCTTGAGTCCAAACTAGTTTTGCGAAACTATCACTTATATATCGTTTACGCTACTGCACGCGTCATGTGGCTCGCGGATTTGGGATTACAAGTTTCAGGTAAGAAGCCGGAAATTTCGGCTCTAGTCGTAAGGGCATTTGAGTCATGTGAAATCGAAAAAAATCTTTTAAACAGTTTGTATATTTAGTTTGACATTTGTAATATCTTCTTTCGTTTAAATTATTTGCAAAATGAAGAATATATCAAACATTGAAATCTCATTACAGGAATGTAGTGAGCTGGTTATGGAGTTATGATCAGGAAAAATCAGGCGGTTCTCCACATAATGGTTTACACACTATGTATTAATGCCTAATATCACTTGATGATAGTCGTATCGATAATATATTAGTAGAATGTGTATAGTAGATAAGCAAATGAACGTTGCCTCTGAACTGACATCAACAAAATATAATGCATGCTATAGATAAGTGCTTGGAGGAAATGGAGGTGGTGACAAGGTAAAACATCTGTGACAATGCAAATACATTGGAAGTCAAAAAACAAACGAGGTTAGTAACGAACCGCCATCTAAAATACATGAGAAAAGCCTTAGAAACAATAGCCACTACCTGAGCAATGATATTTACAGACCGCCTGAAGCAATACGCTTAGACACAATCGATCACTCGTTGATGAAAGGAACCAATTAGTCTGGCGCAACTACTCAGACGGATTATGCATCCCGCAGCTGTTACATCAGCAGTACCTTGTCGATGAAAATTGCGACATACTACCAAAAAATAATTGATGGCAACATAATTGCGGATCTTGTTTGTGTTGCCTGAGATAAATCAATACTGACAGAGAGGCAGGAATAAACTATTGATCAGATTATCACGTAATTTGTGCATTGGTTGAACTATAGCACGAGGTGAGTATATAGTCACAGTCAGTCATAGTTTGGTGAGAATTTCCCGTTCTTTTAAAATGCATATACTTTTCCCAATGATTACTAACTCACGAATTAGTTACTTGTACGATGGTACAATTCAAAGATAGACATGACATTTGTACAAATTTCCTGTGGTAATGGTGCTTTGTGTCAAACTTGCTGAATTTACTAATTTGACTAGTTTCGTATGCACACATAACCATCGGTTGGACATGGTCGCGACGTTATTTTATTTTTGTAGACGAACAAAATATTATTCAATAACATGTTGTGTGAATGCCATGTTATTTCATGGGAGACATGGAACGTACGGAAAATGGAAAATTACGTACTGCGTGCGTAGGTCGCGCAAATACTATTATAAAACTTGAACAAAATTGCTGTTCAAATTTGATTCATGTATTTTGTAGATGTTTAATTGATGCATAGCAACAACGCTGTTGTGAGAAATATATTTTTGATTGTCGATCATTTTCAGCTTACGTCAATGGATATGAAATTCAACATTTATTGGAATCAGAACTTTCCACGACTAGTAAATATTACAGTGTAATTTTGCTACAAATCTGTTCACTTAACTCCATTTGAAACTAACCAAACAAAATTAGTGTTTGGAATAATCAATTAGGATTAATTTAGACGCCAATCTGGAAGCAAACTTGAAAAATATGATTGGTGTGAGACGGTCAAAATAATTTGAGTGAAGGAACTTGATTTTGATCGGTGAAAGAGAAATACAAGTTTTCCTTCCAATTTTCATGTTTGCTGGTTTCACTACAAATATGTTACCATGTAAAGCTTTAGTATTATTAATAGTTTTCTTGCTGCTGCTGAAGAGAAGGGCTGTGTAACGAAAGCACACCAACATAAACATGGCTGCCAACACTAGACCATCCGAAAAAAAAATCGCACCTGAAAAATGTAGACCGTCAGAATGGCCCAACAAAATGTAGGCACATGTACAAGAGCAGAAAATGCTTGTATAAATGTACAATGGCATAAAAGTTGCCCTGTGGATCCGATTGTACATTGCACATAATATTTGCATTATTCTATACTTTATAACTGCTAACTCTTGATTTGTTGCAAACGGATTGCAAACATTTGCTGTCGCCTCGTATGTACAAAACGTTGGGATGAACAAATGAAGCAAAACGTTGATGGTTGCATAATTTGAAAAAGTGCGAATGTTTGTGTACATGCAAACGAATATCAAGCATCGTTGAATTATGACCAAAGCCGATGACAAGAATGCTGGAAACTCGATTGGAAATTCATATCTCCAAACAAATGAGGGTACCATATTCCAGGGAGCACCAGACATCGCCGCACATGATACCGCAAATAGCCAGCCCAGTTGAAATATTCCAAGTGAAAATGCTCTGGTGACTACGATCACGAATTTTTCGGAATCATCTGCTTCTCCTCTCGGTTCTCTAGTCCCATTTGATTCGACCAGCAGAATATTGAGAAAGTGAACGAAATCATTCCCCTTGCGTCGGATAAGCAAAATTGATACACCAAATATTAATGCCGAGCCGCCAATGAACGATTTTGTATACGCTTCGTATTGAGTTAATCCATTGTCAAATTTTGCTTCGCAAAACCCCAGAAATGATGTCACGAACAGAATCAGAAAATGATATTTCCAATGCGTCAGGGAGAAATTTGGATTCAATGTGAATTTGTTGGTGTTGCGGTTTCGAATGATTGCCGATTCCAGTTGATAAGGACACTCGAAATGAAACAAATTGAATTTTTGAAGCATGTTGAAAAATTTGTAAATTTCTCTCAGCAGAGCGTTTGGCATAAACATTCCTGCTACTTCCTAGATTACAAAAACCAAGATAGCCAAGTGGAAAGTAAATAATCGATATAATAGTAAGTTGAAAATAAAATCAAAAGCGTTCTGTAATTCCTTAAATTTTCTCTCCGTGCCAACCTGAGTCATGTCAGCAACGTTTCATTCTCGAAAGCAAATAAAGTAAACTCAAGTTCAATTATTCAGAATTGCTCTTCGCAGAATTCTTTAAATACGTGTTAAATTTCCACCTATGCAATTATTTGTCCAAGAGGCGTATTGGTTTAGAATCTAATATTTGCTTCCAGTGCCGACGTTTGTAAATTATTGAAGAAATCATATGAATGTAAATTGTTTGCTGCTCTTGTTCCTTTCAGTTTTAAAGGTCAGGTGAAGATTATATCCATACAAACGTTAGGTTGCGTGCTATGTTATTTGAATTATCTATTATTAACTACCGGAAGCATGAAATGCTTATAAAGGTAGTTATTGCGATTGTTCTGTTTGTCTGTCTGTGTGTCCATAAGTGTGTAAACACTATAACTTTTGTTAACTTTGACAGATTTTGCTCAAATTTTGCATAGAGGTGCCTCAGGTCATGAGAAAATTCGGTATTGATTTTGGGCTCCCGGGACCTAACCCCGGAGGAATGGTGGGGGGTAAGGTCTCCCATACATTTTTATGGGCAAACATTTTTCGTGGCTTATCTGATAGAAAATTTTATGCTGATAATTTTTTGTCACCACACCATGTGTCAATTCTCACAACTGTATGTGTGGTGGCTCCCTGAAAGTGTGGGTGGGGTAAGGGGCAAAATGTTAATTGGGAGAAAAGTCAAGGTTAGCGTGTTGAGAGATGAAATGGGTTCTTTATTACTCCGAATTGCACACGTCGGACTTCCGGTAGTTTTATAATTCGGGTTTGCACCGGTCCTAGTTTATATTCAAGCGTTTACTCAAAAGTGTTAACTTGAAACATATACATTACTCGGTAAACGTTGAAAAACCATTAATAAATTTACTTTTCCAAGGTAATCCTCAACAAAGCGCGTTATTACAAATTATGGTTTTGAACTGTGAAAATGAGTGCTTAGGAATGTAGTACGCTGCTGTGAGGGCCATGTAATTAGCTAGCAATTAATATTGATACTAATCAATATCACTTGCAGACAGTCATTATTAAACAGAATATTTACTTGTATTGAGAAACGAAATCAATTGAGAAAGCGCTTGCTATTATACTACGCCGTTGGAACTAAAATTCGAATAAAATGTCATACACTTCCTTAACTGGTATGCTGTTATACTGAATTTTCTCACTCAATTCCTCATACTCTTTGACAAAATTCAAAATTCATCATCAGTTATTGCGCCTCTCAACTTAACTATTAAATTTCTCAAATACCAAAGGAACGAATCCGTACGTATTCCCATCAACGAATGTATACCATGCTATCCATGCTCGATCTAAATATCTAGGGAACCCATAGAGCACAGAAAGCGCGCGAAAACAGTTCGTTCATGAATTTTTTACGCTCATGGTTTTTTTCCTAAAAACGTAGTGACTTGAGTTCATAGGAATGCCGATACCAACTACGGGAATGTTCATATTAGTATTTATAATATTAGGATAACTTCCACCCATCACAGAAAAATAGAGTAAACGTGCATAGTATTTGACGCGATGACATATCCCAAGTTTACATAATGTAACACCCACCTCTTGAGTATCATAATATGTGCACAGCCCATTTTCTCTCTCGTCACCTTGTCACTCGACTCGCATTAGGACGACGTCCACTCACTTGAGAGAAAATGGGCTGTGCACACTCCTGGACGTCCTACTTGTTTGTGACGACGTGGGAGATTCTGATCCAGATGGACGCCGCAGCCATGTTCATGGCAGTTTGTGGCTTTATGGCTGGTATTGGCGCCGAATTCATTCGAACAAACTTTGTAGGAATCATGGTTACTGAGACAAAGAATTTTCGCACAAGTTGTTTGAAAATGGTTCCAAGGACGTGTTGATTGTGGAAATCTGCTAGATGTTGTCCAGTGTATCTAACGTTTCAGTCTGCACATCCGTTCTATAGGATAAGTAAGGAGACGTTTCTCCAGTTTCTGCATCAGGGTATCAATTTCCTGGTATCTTGCTTGACAATTAAATAAAAGTTGAGAATAAGTTGTAAAATTACTAATCACACAATAAATAATATAATATATCCGATAAGAAGTTAAACAACAAACGTAAATTTCATTCCATATTAATCCGACCGGAGTGACGCACATGCACTACACCTCGGTTGCATTCTCCCAAATGCCATAAATAACTTGCGCAATAGTATATTATTTTGGAAATTCCGGATTCCGAGGTTTTTTTCCTACTGTACATTATCATCCCCATTGCCGCATGTATAAGCTTTAGTTGTATTTAATATTTACATTATGAATACATATGTACAACATGAAAAATCAAATTTGGAACCAAAGAAGTTATAATGGTAAAACGTGCCGTTTATTTAAAATGCATGTATGTTCATTTCATACTACTGCTGTAATATCATATTTGAAATGGTAAACATCCTTCGCCCAAGTTTTTGAATACAAATTCAAGATAAATATGTCCGTGTATCCGTTTTTAAACTATTGTAATATTATTCCGTTTATATTTTGCTGTCGATTTGACGTCATGTCGTGATGCATACTAAGAACGGTTGAGTTGAACGATGATTGGTTTTGCAAGTAGAAGGCAATTTGAAGTAGACTAGTGATGATTTCTTGATTCAAGTTGGTCGAAGTATCCACATTTTTGTGCGACCTAAAAATCATTTTTCCTTGATACATTCCGGAATCAAATTGAATTTCCTATGCAGATCAAATTCACAAACACCCCAACTAAGTACCTAAACTTACTATCAGTGAATTAAATTCAATTACTTTGCAGAATACTTTCCAGAATGATTGCATAATTCAAGCCTGTCAGCGTCCACGATAAATCAGAACTCACGAACGGCGACAAGGTCAGATTTAATACAAGCTGGAAATGTGGATAATGGCCTGTATCGATGGCGACAGCATAGTGGTTTCTTATAGACGCCAGCAAGTTCTAAACATCTTGTTTGCCAATTCTGTTCGTCATGTTGTCATGCTGATCATATTTGCCGAGATGTAGCACATGTTTGTGACGGCGTGGGATATTCTGATACAGATGAACGTTGAAGCAATATTTATGGGATTTTTGTGCTCTTAAGTTGGAGTTATCGCGGAATTTATTCAGGCACATTTTATCGGACAAATGGTAATATAATCCAGGAACTTAAGATTGATTGGATCAAAGATTGAACCAAGGACCAGCTGACTTGTCATGTGTAGGCTAAGTTTTTCTGTGTCCCTAACATTTCAATCAGCGCACCGGCTTTATTGGATAAATGCAGAAACAGTTGTCCAATTTATTGATCAGGGAATAAATCTTCAAGTCACGTTGCTTACAATTATGTAAAACAAATTGGGAGCAAAGACATAAGTTTGTTCTGACTAGTAACACATTTATTTAGAATTTAAGCACACATACGTAGTGAAGTTGCAAGGATGGGACGTTTATTATTATGTTGTCACAAAGTTATCATTCCGCAGAATAAATCGCTTTGCCGTTTTAGAGCATATCCAAATTATATGCGCCGCTTGTTTATTAGAATGCGATAGACAAACTGCAGCTGACAATGAGGAGACCTGAGTAATTGAATAGGACCATTATGCCTCATTAAAATGCGGAATGTAATCTTAATTCAGGGCCACAAGACATGCATGGCATATTCAACCTTTCCATGTAGTTTAGGTTCAAGGTGGTTGTTTTCTTTGGCTTGCTGTAACGTTTCTCAATGAAATCAATTCAACACTTACTTTGGTTGCGTCTGACGTGATAATTGCATGTAAACCTGTAAAGCACGATACTGTTTGCAAATAATCAAACAGACGTTTCAGATCTCACCACGGATAGATTGGCTTGAAATCAGAACATGATTCATTAAACATCTTGGCGCTCTGTAACTGCCACTATGCTTACGTCCGTATTTCTGGAATGCAAATGTATGCATATATCACGCCGTGATCTACACCAGACATTATACCTACCAAGTTGTTACCTAGGAGCACCCTTCCGTTTCATAGCAAACTCAACTTAATATTTACGGTCTCGATTCACAACCGCAAAATAAAATATTCACAAGGCAGTTACCATAAACTGTTTGCTCAACTTGGTCGAAAACATATTAATTATTCACAAGGCACTCACTGTGAACACCACCATATGTAATTACATACGCACATAAATCAGCACTTTAAGCTTTCCGCTTCCGTACTAAGAAATTCCGGTCCATATAGCTACTCTTCGAATGTGTGATTACCCCAACTCCTATTGCTCGCTCCGATATTGACTGGCAATTAAATAATTACAATTATTTGATCAATATAAGCTTTGCTGCCTGAACCGAAGAAAATTTGAAAAACACGAGCGGCGTCAACTTGTCAAAATAGTTGGAGTGGAGGAATCTGATTTTCATCGGCGATAATGCTCGGAAATGTTTCTTGACAATTTTCAGTTCGCCCCCATTATGAGCACTTGTGCCTGTCCACGAACGGCTTGCACATTTCCTTTTAATACAAAGGATCGCACTTTTGCTTCTGGCAAACATTATTGCTGCATATTGGAAACATATCAGCATTATAATCACAGCCATCATAATTCCGTCGGAGAATACCAAAATCCCTGTAAAATGGAGGTGTTGGTATTGTCCAATTAAAATATACGCGCACAGACAAAACGAATATATGCTCATGTATATATATAGCGGCATGAATGTAGCTCTGTGAACCCGGTTGTATATTCCACAAAGCAGTTGAATTTGTCGGTATCTCGTAACCAGTTTGTGAACATCCGATAATCTTGTCACCGAACGCATAGCTTTGCAAAATGTTTTCATTGCTCGAACGAATGAATACGTTGGAACTAGCAAATGGAGCACAATGTTGAGGGTCATGAAGCTACAAAAGGCTCGCATGTTCATATACACATAGAAAAACATAACCACTCGCTTAAGTATCAAGAATACATTGGTGGAAATTATTCTACAATTTATGTTCAGTGTATATCTCCATATCACTCTTGGCACAGGATTCCAGGGAACATGAGGGAAAACTGCGCACGACAAAGCATAGACCCAACTCATGTGAAAAACTAGAGTTGAAAATAATCGGATGGTTTTTGCAACGAATTTTGTCGCCATGTCCGGCATTTGTTCGTAGAATTGTAACTTGCCACACTTTCCACTGGATCGGCGATCGTCCAGAGAACACATTGAGTTGAGAAAGCGGCTGAATGAGAGTCCTTTGAATTTTATGAACAAGACGGTTATTCCCATGATGGAAGCCATTGCGGCTACGAAGTAACCAGTGACTCTTTCGTGTGAAGACTCCTTTTCAAATTTCGCGTTAGAAAAGAGTAGGATGGCAGCCTGTGCAAGTATTCCGAATTGAACTTCCCAACCGGTATTGAAGAATGTGGGGTTAGGTGTAAACTGGTAATGAGCTGGCTGAACTTTACGATTGATGGTTAATTTGTAAGGGCACTGAAATTTCACTACGTTGAACATACCTAATAGGTTTAAAAACTTATCTATTTCTTCAATTAGAATTATGTGAATCAACATTTTAATGTCGCAAAGTAATTTATTGGCTTACTGCCTGCCACGAATTACGAGGACGGAGTAAGTTACTCGTCGATTAGAGTGAACCAATTAGACAGAATCAATTGCGCAATTATGTTACAAACTCCAGCAGCGCTTACATCAGTCCTGGCATGTCAATGTGAATTGCCGCATGCTGTCGCAATTTGTTCATGACAAAATAATTGTTTCACGTGTTGGATCTCAGCTTATGAAATCGATTACGTCTACATGAGGCGCCGAGTCTATCCTGTGGACATGGGCGTGATGTAATTTGTCGGTAACTAATTTATGATTCGTAAAAAATGCTAAAGTTGTTGGTAGTTTATTGTACAAGTTTTGTTTCATTCAAAGTAAATATATATTTGTCACCGAATGATTATTCAGTCGGGAGCGAGACTAACTGAGACGGTCATGGAATCCTCAGATAGACAACAGAAGCTACAAATGTATACGCTCACTGTGTTTTGTGCCTTGGAAACGATTACCTTTTGTCTGGATTCGGACGCACACATAACCTGCTGTTGAACATGGTCGCCAATTATATTTTTGTAGGCGAACAAAGTATTGTTCTATAATTTGTTTGTGTAAATGTGTGCACAATGTTATTTCACTGGTGACATGGAAAACAAATTACGTGATATGTGCATAATTTGTACATAAACTATTAAAACAATTGAGAAAAAATCTGTCAAGCGAATTTGATTGGCAATATTTTTAGAGGATTCATTCCATGATAGCATGTTAAATGTTAAAAACAAAGTTGATTGGAGAAAGGTATTTATTAATCGTATTCAGTGTATACAGTTTGAGCAAACATGTTTGTTCATCCATTGCGTATGTTGTTTCAGAAAGTTCGAAGCATAGCCACCAGACTGCATTACTATTGCCCAACAAGAACACTTATCAAGCAGAAGTTTACGTCATTGGAAAGAAAATTAAATATTTACGGGATCGCAACTGTCCATTTCTTACAAACACTGTCCTTCAATATCGTTACAAATCTATTCATTTTACATATGACACGGACATTACAAAATTAGTATTTCGAGTAATCAATTAAAATCAATTTAGACGATAATCTAGAAGCAAACTTGAAAAATATAATTGGTGTGAGGCGGTCAAAATAATTTGAATGAAGAAAGCTGATTTTCAATGGTGTAAGGGAAATGCACATTTTCGTAGCAACCTTCATGTTCACAGATTTTACAACAAATGTGTTGCAATGAAAAGAAGCTTTAATTTTATTGACGCTTTTCTTGCTGCGGCTGAACAGAAGAGCGGCGTATCGGAAGCATATGAGCATCAACATAGCTGACAGCACCAATCCATCTGTAAAGAGAATTACGCCTGAAAAATGGAGACCATCAGAATGTCCCAACAATATGTAGGCACATATGCAGGAGCAGAATATACTGGTGTATATGTAGAGTGGCATCAAAGTTGCTCTGTGAATGCGGTTATACATTGCACACAATATCTGTGCAGTTCTGTACTTATGGATCTGTTGTTCTGCGGTGATTGAATTGCAAACAGTTCTAGTAGCTTCGTATATGCAAAACGTTGGGATGAATAAATGAAGGAGAACGTTTATGGTGGCATAATTTGAAAAAGTTCGAATGTTGGTGTACATGCAAACGAATACCAAGCATCGTTGAAGTATGAGCAGAGCCGTTGACATGAGTATTGGAAACGTTTTAGGAAATTCATATCTCCAAACAAATGAGGGCACCATATTCCAGGGAGCATGAGGCATTGCCGCACATGATACTGCGAATAGCCAACCCAATTGAAATACTCCAAGTGCAAATGCTCTGCTGACAAGAACCACAAATTTTGCGGAATGATCTGCTCTTCCACTTGGTACAGTAGGTTCATTTGAATTGAGTAACAAAATATTGAGAAAGTTAACAAAATCATTTCCCTTGCTTCGGATAAGCAAAATTGAAACACCAAATATTAATGCTGAGCCGCCAATGAACGATTTTGTATACGCTTCGTATTGACTCAATTTTTTGTCAGATTTTGCTTCGTAAAATCCCAGAACCGCTGTCACCATCAAAATTAAAAGATGATATTTCCAGTGCGTTTGACAGAAATAAGGATTTACATCAAATCTGTAGGTGGTGCGCTTTCTAATAATTGTCGTATTAAGCTGATAGGGACATTTGAAAGGAAACATGTTGAACTTTTGAATAAGAATAAGAAACTTGCAGATTTCTCTTAAAAGGATGTTTGGAATAGACATTTTCTTGTCACGAATTCGTAAACTAGGGCCACGAATGGTGAATATGTTAATATTATATTGATATTTTATTGATATTTTAGTAAGTTGAACGGAATGTCGAAAGCGTTTGATAGTTTCCAAAATCTACTTGCACAGTCGTACCGCGTTATATCGCAACTACGATTCATTCTCGAAAGCAAGTCAGGTAAACCCAAGTTAAGTTATTCAAAACCACCTTTTCGCAGAATTCTTGAAATATTTACGTTTAACACTTCAACCTATGCAATTATTTGTTCAAGAGGCGTATCAGTCTTCAATTTGATATTTGCTTTCAGTGCCAACTTGTGCAAATCAATGAAACAACCATGTGGATGCCAATTTTTGAATATTCTTCTTCATTTCAATTTTAAAGGTCAGATTTAGATTATATATATGCAAATGTTAGATTGTGTTCTATTTTATTTTGTACTATCTCTTATTTATTTTCTCGCTTCTACTGAAAAGTGTTGATTTAAATTGTATACATTCCTGATTCGGTAAATCCTGAAACATCAGATACATATTTGCTTTGCAAAACCGGTCGTTAAAGAAGCTCGATTTCACGAATATAATACATAGTTGGGCAAATGAGTGCCGATAAATGTAGTGCGGTGCTGCTGGGCGACATGTAATTTTCAAAACAATTAATAATGATACCTATGCATATCTCCACCAGACAATCATTAATAATTGGAATGTCTACATATTTTCTGAAATGGAATCAATTTGGGAAAGATATTACAATTAAAGTATGTGGTTAGAAATGAAATGCGCATAAAAATCATACATTTCATTAATCGACCTGCTTTTGTATGGTATTTTGTCACTCAGATGATCCAACTATTTCACTATAATTCATACTAAATATCGTTCACATCAGCTATCGCATATCTCAACGAAACTTTTAATTTCTCGGACAACGCAGTAAGTTACATGGATTGGGTATCACGGTAAACAGAACATCCATTCGTATTCCAGTCAACCTATTACCGTAAATAATAATTGTTATTTCAAAATAAATTACTTTTTTTGTTGTTGAAATTTCACCGCTTGTGTTATATCTGTTTGGAAATTGTAAGAATATTCATTCTGAATCTATATTTCGGACTAGTAGTTTGCATTTGGTTGGCATATACAAGATAATTGGACCAAGTACTTTCCAGTTGATTACCCAGACCTGTGTTGCACATTGACTGAGAAACTGGTTTAATGGTGGTTAAAGCGGAATGATCATTGGGAAACTTCATGCACTGTTACAACGTCAGTAATTTGAGAACACATTAAACGGTTGCCGCAATAGTTGTTTTCGACTTTTAGATAACCACTGTACAAACAACATTATTTACATTTCATACAGCATTGAGCGGAGCTTCGTGCATTTATTGTACCGAAATTCTCCAAAATCGTAATAAAACATCCCTTGTCATACCGCGTGCAGTGAATACATTGTAATTAGGTCATTCCAATGATGACTAATACACTTCTGTATAATTTAATAGTTCCTGAGTTCACAAATATTTAATATGTAATATAGTTTTCGACTTGATGCAGATTCAAAATCTGATGCGTACAACGTCGTTTGTATAACTGCAGCTACTGTAGTAATGTCATGTTCCATCTTGTTGAGAAAAGCATCCAGGCAAGGAGTTTAGTGTTTAGAGCATTATTTTTGATTGCAAATTTTGCACAAATCACATTTTCCGCTTTATCATGTGCAACGTGTCCGAAAGTACCCTGGAATCATCTACCACCATATTTCCAGAGCGCCAAAGTTTCCAGAAGTTTGCAGATGGAAGTGATAATCTTGATTTTTGTCGGGAATAGCGGCTTAGTCTCAATGTATACTTACGACAGCATTAGACTTTTCGACAACTACGTTTCCATCAATATTCTTCTCCTATCTGCATATTACACAAATCCATCAGTCAAACATATATCGTCGGTTTGGATCTACACCGGAAACTCAAATGAATTGACTAACATGGTTAACATGTACCGGGAATTACAGTTGCTTTGTATGCATTCCAATGTTATTCATCAAACAAGTTTGATGCACATGTACATTTACAAAGTGATATGATGCTTTCACCTATGTGGCTAAATTTTAATTGCCCAGTGTATCCATTTACATGCAGTACATTTGTTTTCAAACGGTGCTGTATTGGCGCTAAACAGAACCGCAGTAGCGACAGGTGCTAGTGGGTCGAAGATGTAATCCGAGAAAGACATATTTTGGAAAATGGGTGCTTCGCTTCAGTGCACTAAAGCCCGTTCTTAAGTGCAAACTGATTTGATCGACTGAAACACGTTACGTTTTTTATGTTTTCGTCCAGTGCTGTGTCTCGACTCGCCCAATACGACAAGCTTAAAGGAAAATGGCAAATGGTTGTATGCAACAAAAGCTAGTTTACATGGTGATCATATGGTTACCTGTTAACATCCGATGTATGTTACATATCGATCACTGGTGGCTTTTCTCAAAACATTTCAAATGTAATCGATTAGACATCACAAAAGTCAATTCAACATGTTTATCCCAGGCTTATATTTTATGTCATGCAAAAATGCGGGTAAACTCAATTTACCAAAAAGTGCTTAATTACTACATGGATAGTTCCCCTGGATCATTTCTGTGTATAAATCCTTATGGGTGGAGATAAAGCTACGTAGCGTTCGAAATGGTGTAATAAGGTTCAAAGCACACCAAGTACACTTGAAAAACAAATGTCTAGAAACTTCAAGCGTTTGGATATGTTTACATAAATTAATTATAATACCTCAGTTTTCAGTTGAAGCGTTACTTGGTAAACTTGAGTGTGAATTTTCTAATCAAAAGTTTGCGATATGTTTTTGCTTAACATGCTTTGGTGATGTCAATATGTAATGAATAACTTATGTGTTGGTGTTGTTGATGTCAATCAAGTCTAGCATGGCATAATATCGATTAATTCTGAAATAAATATGTACTCAAACTTGCGGAATGATTTCTGTTAATATTTCGATAATCCGTTTAATTTTGAGTAGTTTCCATACAAAATAAGCACACGCGTGAATAATCACAAAATACCACAATCATATTTGAAAATAATAATACTAAAGCAGAGGTGATTCTTATTTATTCCGGTGCTCAATCAAAATCAATTTGGACGCTTGAGTCGAAGCAAACTTGAAAAATCCGAGTGGCGTAATCTTGTCAAAAAAGTTGGAATGAAGGAACCTAATTTTCATCGGTGAGAGCGACTTTAACATTTTCTTGACCACTTTCTTCTGCCCAGCCGATCCCAACACTTGCTTACTCATTACACTAATGTTCATCTTTTTTATCTTCAAAACAGTTCGTTTACTGCCCGCGAACATCCCTGCCGAAAAGTGAAAGCACACCAGCATTAGCAACGTTGCCATAAGTATCCCATCGGAAAACACCATAATCCCGGTGAAGTGAAGATGACGCGAATGTCCGATCACAATATAGGCGCACTGTGTAAATGTGAATAAACTTGAGTAAATATATAGCGGCATGAACGTCGTTCTTTGAATGCTGTTGTATAAAATGCACAGAAGCTGCACTTGTCTGTATGACTGTATGAGATTCTGAATGTCATTTAGATTTGACAATGTAAAATTAGGACATCCCAATTTTTTCAGTGCGGTGCTCAGGCAATACGTCGGTATATACAGATGGAGCAAAACGCCCAACGACACAAAGTTTGAAAAAATCCTGACATCGAAAAACACGTAGAAGAATATAATCAGTCTTTGCAAAACCTTGACGCCAATCTGACAATTTTGAGAACAATTTTCCGGAAATTCAAAACTCCACACGAATTTAGGTAACATGTTCCAAGGAACCTGCGGAAAGATTACACATGATAACGTGTAGCCCCAACATAATTGAAACGACGCCAACGAAAACAGTCTGGTGATATACACAACAAACTTAGGCGCTCCCCTTTCCTTTCTGTTCGAAACTCCAGAGTCTACGTGACCTCTGCCACAATTAACTTTATAGTGTTGGGTCGAATTAAGAAAGTAAACAAAATCCACTCCTGTCAGTCGAATGAACAGAACGAATTGGCCTCCTATGAACGACATTGCAGATATGTACATTTCGAAAAATGAGACGAATTTGGATCCGTCCTCGTATTTTGCACGATAGAAGCAGAGGAATGACGACAGCATCAGAATCCCGAAATGTAATTTCCAGTGGGTATCGAAGAATTTTCTGTTGGCTGTGAAGTGGCCGTACCATGGCCCTTGTTGTTTGAAGATTTGGAGGATGTAGGGACTTTGGAATGGAAAGTAATTCACTTTCTGGAGCAAGCGAAGGCAATCGTTTATTTCGCGGATTAGGTCAAAAGAAATCATGCTTTCTATATGCGCTTCTCTAGATTTCTCTGGTAATGTATTTTGTAACACTTTTTCAGCAACAATTTCCATCAGAGTGAAAGTTCTCGTACGAGTTGGTATTCAACATGCACTATAATCTACGTCAGCGTTTCTATTACGATATCAAGCTGTGAGAACAGGTGCACAAATAAAACAACCAAATAATTCACTAAAACAAAGTTCAATATCAAACGATTATTTTCGACCTCGGCTAACCACACGTTCCATCGTCATGGCCCTCTAGAATTATACTGTATGACGCACACTTGTGTTAATTGATACTAATTTATTTACACGAGCAGTGTATTTCGGCTCTTGTAGCGAGCGTGTGATAATAAATAATTCGCACTCTTTTGATGTTGCACAAGGCTATAGAGTAAACGCGGTATTAGCTTTGCCGATGCGATCTTATCGGAATTACATTAACACAAATTTGTTTGCATTTGTACCTAATCAACTAATATTGGAACAATGATGATGACAATTTTCTAAACAAATGAAAATTTCAAATCCTTGGTAGATTTATGATAAAATTGTTCATGGCTACGGCATTGAGTCAGGAGGTCACGTAATTGAACTACCCACGCGTAATGTTATCCATTCATCAATGCTTCAAACAAAATGTGCACAAATCGAGGTCTCGTGAACAAATAAATGGTTTTGGGAGTAAATTACAACTTGAGTCGTTTTTGTTGGATACGAAATTGTTATATGCACCAAAAATAAGCTAAATTTGAAACCTAAAAATAATCACTATATGAGATTGTTTGGTGGTATTTTGCAAATGACAGATGACAGCGACATGTGGCCTGACATTTGAAGACTGTCAAAATGCGTGGAGTTTGAAACAGGAGAGCTGATATCATTTCGTAATAACCGACGACAGCTGAGTGTTTTGTGAGTTTGCTCTAAATAAATGATGTGTGCTCCACAGTCTGCTTGTTTTCGCAAATATTATTTACGTAATACCTACGGATCGTTCGGTTCGAAGAACAACTGTTGTGTGAAACTGCAAAATACACAGTACAAATTTGAAATTATAGTGACATGTGGATTGAATACTGTCATCAACAATATAGAGTAATATGGGCACGTGGAGAGTAAGAATATTAAATATTGAATGTCAAAACTATATATAACCACTTGCGATTGGCATTGTACAGCCACTTACGCCCACAGCATGAGTACATTCCGCAATTATGCCGGTGTGACGCAATACCATATGTTCTAATCATTAAATTATTTAAGCGAGTGTTATAAACCACTTTGGCTTTATATCATGTTGTAATTAATAATTCAATTGGTGTAAATGCTTTTTCGAGTTATCGGTGGACAACAAAATTATTGTGGCGATTGCAGATCAGGGCGTGATAAATGCATGGCTTTGTTTTTTAATTTTTTTTACATATTTACCTAGTTGCTGAATAACAGAATATGAATGTTTTGAGTGGATCATTTCAATTGTGTCTACGGTTGGCGAGACTCGATGTACCAATTAGGACACGTGTGTGCAAATTGCAACCTTTTTAATGCGTTACATGTCGTACATGCCTTCACAAAAGTCAGACACAACCAATTCAATTACCGAATTAATTTCATTGAGAAGGAAAAAAAACAACCACAAGCAATCAAGAACCTTGAACCTAAACATGCATTCTAATGAATCATAATGGTCCTATTCAGTTAATCAGTTCAACTCATTGTCAGTTGCAGTTTTGCCTTCGCGTTCCTATAAACGAGCCGTTTAATATTGGCATGGTCGACAAACGGGAAGGCAATTTATTCTGTTGAATAAATAATTTGAACAAGCATGTATCAAAGTACATGTGGGTTTAGCATCAGTAAAATGTTATGTTTCATTAATTCCATTAAGTTGATACTTTATTTGTAAGTTCTGGCATGCAAGGATACGCTGCAGTTATAAACACATATATATTTTTGTAAATTAGTTTCGTTTTCTTGCAAAAAAAGTGTTCATCTAATTGTTAGCAAAGTGACAAGTGAATTAATTCCCTGATCCAGAAATTGGATGAACGTTTCTTTGCTTATCCAGTAAAAAGGATACGCTGATTGTAATGCTAGATAGGTCGGACAACTTCGGACACATTTCCAAAGCCAGCTCGTCTCTGGAACGACCCTCAAACCACTCATTCGAAAGTTTCTTGACTCGACTACCATTTGTCCGATGAAGTTTGCCTGAATAAATTCCGCTCCTATTCCTGCCATTAGAGCGCACAATGCTATAAACATGGCGGCAGCATTCATGTGAATTAAAATCTCCCAGGCCGTCACAAACAGGTACGACATCACCACAAAAATTATCAACATGACAACATGATGAATTGAAATCGCGAGACAAGCGTATATTTCATTTGTCAAGATGTTATGAACTTGCTGGTGTCTATAGAAATCCATTAATGTACGGTCATCGATACAGCCCATTCTCCACGTTTCCAGCTTGTACTAAATCTGGACCTTGCCGCGGTTTGTAGTCGCGAAACTGGATCGTACCCGGACTGGTCTCAGGGAGTTCGACACACTGGTCACCAGCATTATTTGGAGCAGACCACCAACGAGAACCGTAAATGTTATTGAAACTATATAGAAAACTGTCCAGGTCGCTGATGCAAACAAGAAGAGCAATTCAGGCTTCAGTTTGATTTCAATTTCGTAAATGTACATAAACATGCGGTGACTTGGATCCAGTTCAATAAACAACAAGAAAGGAAATGAGAAAGGAACGGATCCTAGTACTATCGCAAGCAACAAAAATATGAACTCGTTTGTTAGCTGCCTTCGCCGTGACGCGCGGTCCTGATGACTTGTTATGGCATCCATGAAATGGAACATTTGGTTGATGACTCCGACGTATTGCTCGCATTTGTTGTAAAACCGGCGATGAAATCCAAACACTAGAAATGTGCTAATCACAAGGGCCCAACCGACCATGTCACTAGCCAAATTTATTGGAGATGTATCCGACCCCTTTTTCAGAAGATATGTCAGCATTGCAAGTGGATAATTGAGGGAGAAAATTGCACAGAAAATGGTATTGAGCCGAAAATAATATCCTGCTTTGCGGAACAGTCCAGAACTGGAATCCCATTTTATTATCCCCAAAGTGTTACGTAATATGAGAAGTTAAGTCGGATGGCGATAATACTTTTTATGACTTTTGAAATCATGATGGCTTTGCGAGTGTATTGATGCGGCCTCTGGAACGATTCTTGTATTTTACAAAATTTCTGAATGTATTCCACGGATTAAAAACTGTGGTAATTAATTTGGATTTGAATGAGTTTCAAAGGTAATACACGTTGATTGTACAAGTTTCCAGGAATTGTGCATACACTTAAATTAGAAACAATAGCGGAACAGTTACCAAGAAGACTATCCTGGTCGCCACCGAACTGCGTTCTACGGGAAAGCTAAAGCGTATAGTTGAAACCAGGACGGCAGAAGAAAAGCAAAACAGAACGCAGAATAATAATATGATAATTTAAAACTGATACATGGTCATATATTTTGAGTTTGTTTTTGAAAACTCAGCCGGAGGATATTACCGTAGCAGCATGAAACAAACTTACATAACTGTATATCAAATCGACTACATGGTTTGACGTTAAGGCTTCGTTGCTTGAAAATTGATTTTTCGTGTTACATATAAATAATATAAATATTAAAAAACAGTCGAATCATATGCATCCGACAATGTAGTGTAGAATGTACAGTGGGCAATAGCTTTTGTCGCAGCTTGGGTTTGCTTGAAGACGGAGCGCAGTCTAGCGAACATTATGTTTATTATGTATTCATGTATTTTTATGTAAAGTGAACGCAATGGAATGTTTATTTGTATTATTGGGCGGGTGCGGAATGGTTCAGAGATCGAGTTCTTTTGTTCTTTCGGTTCTCCGTGCCGTTCAGTCTAGTGAAAAAGTAAGAACGAAGAAAACGAGTAGTAGTTTAGTAGAAGCGAGAGAGAATAAAATCTGGAGTCTAATTTTGTACTGACCAAAAATATTGTCATTTTATCGATTAATTGTTAATAAATTACAAAGTAACAAAATTATTGTTGGTATTATCGTGCGTTATCTTCGATAGTAGGCAATTATTTAATTTTCATCCTAACGTGTCGTGTATTGCGTAGGATAGATAACTTTAAGCGTTGACGTACGCATCAGATTAGGGTTATCGAAGGGAGCATAAGATTGTAGTCGTCAATCTTCCAACTAAATACGACAGCTTTGAAATATGGAATTTCCCATATAATATGTGCTATTGCACAAGACTTTACTGACATATGGGAAAAACAATCGCGGTATATTGCATTTGCGTCACTCACGATGGACTATTATGGAACAAAATTTATTTTTATGCTATAGTTCATGCTAAGAAATATTATGCTACTGATTTTTTTTCTAAAGAGGATTTCATTGTACTATGGCTTCCGCTTTCTTGGGCCTATGATTCTGCAGCAACAATAACAAAAAATACGAGATTCATGTTTTACATGAGATGTATTTTTGCTCGGTAGGTAGCATATTTATGCAAGAAATTTTTAATTTTGTTAAATATGTACAAATAATATCATTTTGTTAAATTAATTTTTAATTATGGGGCAACACAATAATCAGCAGCTCATATATTTTTATTTAATTGACAAACATGATACAAGGAAATTAATACCCTGATCAAGAAACTGCAAAAATGTTTCTTTACTAATCCTATAAAATGGATGGGCAGACTGAAACGTTAAATACTCTGGACAGCTTCTAGCAGATTTCCATAAACAACACGTCCGTGGAACAATTTTCAAACAACTTGTACGGAAACTCTGTGTCTCAATCACCATAATACCTACAAAATTGGCTTGAATGAACTCAGCTCCAATTCCAGCCATGAAGGCGCAAACCGCCATGAATATTGCTGCGGCGTCCATCTGAATCAGAATCTCCCATGTCGTCACAAACAGGTAGGACATCACAACAAATACTACCAACATTACTACATGATGAATGGATATAATCAGACTTGCATATATGTGGTTTATTATAATATTTAGGATTTGCTGGGACCTATAAAATCCCATCATGGTTTGGTCACTGATTGCTCCCATTGTCCTCGTGTTGAGTCTATATCCTACATGCACATGTTCACCGTTAGATATTTTCGACTTGGAACTGATGCTCAACGGTTTCAAATAGTAAGATGCGCTTGCAACGACCATAACGTTTAGCAATCCGCCAGTAAGAATTGTGAATGTAATGGATACAACGTAAAATGTAAACCACATTGCCCAAATGAAGATGGGGAGAAACTCCGATTTTAATGCAAGTTCAACTTCGACAATTTCCCGATACATTCTGTGAGTGGGATCCAGATCGACGCACATTACAAATGGAAAGGCGAATGGAACCAACCCGAGTACTGCAGCAAGTATTAGGAATACACCAGCGTGCGTACGCTCACGATGTTTTGAGGCGCGGTCAAGAATTATCCCATGTCGGCGTTGGTGTTCTGTTATGGTTTCCATGAAACGGAACATTTCATTGATTATGAAAATGTAGATGTCGCAGTACTTGTGAAATCTCCAGTGAAATCCGTTAACCATTACAATTGAAATTAGAAGCATCCATCCAACCATGTCACTCGCGAGAGAGGCTGGAGTCATGTCCAGTTCCTTTAGCAGGAGATATGAAAGCATTGCGCCGGAGAAGCTACATGTGAAGTAACCGCAGAAGATTGTGTTGAAGCTGACATAGGAGCCAGCCTTTTGTAACTGTCCCGAGCGTGGATCCCATTTCATTAGGCCCAGCATGCAGAGGTGGTAGGAAAGGTTAAGCCGAAGGCCGATGCACTTTTTCATAGCTTTCGAATACATGACTGGCTGATCTAATTTCTGTGAAATATATGCTGTAAAATGCCGAAATCTACAATTAAAATAATGCAACAGTTTTGAAGCAATTTCACGTAAATCTAAGGCTTATGGACTGTGAGTATGTATTTCAATAAACAGAGGTTTAAACAGAATGAAAGCATTAGCTAAGTGATTCGTTAGGGTCCTGGTCCCGGATTCGACTGAAATTAAACAAACGTGTCATAAGTAAAATTTGGTAACGAAAACCAAGTAGAAGAACAAAGGAGCTGAATTGTTTATATGCTTTCAAAAATAGTAGATATGCTAGATAGCTTCATTTCAAACTACCACGGAAGTGACCTGGCTCACCTTGTGTACATTTGCTTGGGTATTCCCAAGCATTCAGTGTTCTGTGTAGCTGAAAACCAGCTTTCCAGGAATTCTCTCTTGTAATTTGGTTAAATAATAAAATTACATAGAAACGATTTTGTAAAATGTATTCCTGTTTCGTAAAGCCAACTACCTTGCAACTATGAGGAAGCTTTTCAGGTTACGTGGGCGAAAAAATATGTGGAACAAATACTTAAATATTAATGGAGGTTAGTAGAAGTAGAATGAATACAAAAAGCATTTTCCTCTACAAAATATAAATATTATAACCATTCCTTGGTGAACGTTCATTTCTGGATTAAATTTAGGCCGAATCTGGTAAATTTCGCAATCGTTTTGGAACATTATTAACATAAGTTATAATATGGGGCATACCTTCATGTATTACTGCTCAGCTAAGTATACTCCCACATGTTTTGCGAGGAAGGGAAACCCAGCAGGTAAAACATGCCTTTCCACTAAAAACTTTAATAATTTATTGAACGGAGTCAAAATGACTTAATTTAATGTTCACATTTTATTTATTGAAATCTTCGCTCCCTCTCATATCAAAGTTTGTTCATTCTGTCAGCTTGTCACATTATTCTTATTGAGTTAATACCAATAGATTTTGAATATAGGGAAATACATTCCAAAACATGCCATAATTAAAAGCGTTGGCGTACATAATCGTGAACGGTTAAACATTGGTAAATATGCTAGAATATGATTTTGTGTAATAAGGAAGTTGTGTATGTTCTACTTATAGCGGAACATGTATCTCACTTATAAGAATAATTTATGAGCACATCGAAACTTCTTTTGACGTCTTTGCCAAGCTAATATCATAGAACGCGTAAAATATTTGAACACCTGCCCCGGAATACAGTCGAAGTGCGCATATAGGAAACACGGAAAAAGACTAATTAATTATTAGTAGCTAGGTTGACGGTAATGTATATTCCCATTGGCAATCACTCCTGTCACGCAACATAAAACTAGAAGGCTATGCTTTCATAAATGTCACCGTACTGCTCAAAAATTCACTTCTTCTCAATAAGTGAAAGCTGCAAAGCGAGTCGTATAGAAAACTTGAAGAATACTAGCGGCGTTAACCGGTCAAAGTAGTTTGAGTGCAGGAATCTAATTTTGATTGGCTTCAAAGATCGATAATATTTGCTTAAAATTTTTCTATTCAGCAAACAGAGCGAAGGTGTATGATGCCTTCTAGTCACCAAGGCAACATGGAAATCTTCTTGCGTCAACGCCATTTGTTTCCTTAGTAGCACCAATGTCCGTTGACTTGTTCTGTTGAGTAGAGATGCAAAGTGAAAACAAACCAGAAGCACCGTCAGTCCAGTAAAGATCAAATTAGAGAAAATTAGCACAGCACTGAAATGTAACTCACGACATCTCGATATTATGATAAATGTTGGCACCGAAAAGCACACTATTCCGCCCACTATAATTGTCGGCATCAGTGTTTTGCGATGGATATTGTTGTAAGAAAAGCACAGTAATTCCACTTGACGGTACATTTCAAAAATTTCAAAGATATCGTCATATGTCTTCACCCGATGTACTTTTCTATAAAACATTCAAATTTGGGAATTTAAATGATTTTTCCAAAGCCATATACATTTGGTATTTTGTTTCCCTCTTCACATGCTTACCTTTGCACAAGTCGCAATATTCCACTCAAGCAGAATGTCGGAATTAGCAAATTTATCATTCCGTTCATCGTGCCATAATTTGTAAAAACTCGCATGCTCACGTACAAATAAATCCATAGAAGAACCCGTTTACAAATATCCACCACAATCCGTAACCCATTTGGCAAATTCGATGCTGGAATGCTATCCAGGACAAAATTCGGCACTAAATTCCAAGCAACATTTGGTAATACCGCACTGGACACCGAATACACAACAGAGTGACCTAATAATCCTATCGTAATTAGTCTTGAAGCTAGTGACACCAATTTCCTTGATTGATCGTTTTTCCACATGAATCTTTCAAATCGGGATGTACTACGTAGCAGATTATGTTTCTCAAAATGTAGTAATTGATTCATAAAAGTACAGAAATTTTCACTCTCCTTGTGATGAAACCAGCAAGTTAGTTGAAATAGGAATCCGAAATACACAAAGAACAAAACTGTGCACTTTTCAAAAATTGACGGGCTATCAAAGTGGGATCGAAGTATTCCTAAAACACTAGCTAGCAACAATATCAAGAAATGGTATTTCCACATTTTTGCTCCGTATTCAGGATTTTCAACAAACTGGAACTTTTTGGAATTGCCAACATTCCTTATCCTAAGTTTATATGGATAAGTGTATGGAAGCAGATTCCAGCGATTAATCCATGTAAACATTCGTTGAACATCAAAAATCAGGTTTGAGATTATGAGCATTTTGGAACTTTTTTTTGCACCATGTCTTTTCAGACAGGTGGAGAGCGCAAATGTATACGTGTCCTTAACTGTGCAGGTGGAGTAGGTGTTGGCAGTTGACATGACTATTATACGTAACCAATTCAATATTTGAACACTAATTAAATATTGATTATAATGGGTCACTATAAGTTTGCCCAATATTCGTATTCGCCTGGAAATTTACCAAGGGAAGAGGCAGTAAAGCTTTTGAGAGACGGGCATGGATTATAAATAGAATAAATAACGACTGGCATCGGAATGCCAGATGTCTGCAGATTTTATGATATTTTAAAGCCTGCGTGACACACCGAACGCGTATTTTACTTTTCAGGATGGTTTAATACTAAGTGACATTTATAAGCTGAAAAAATATATTGATGCTGTGACAGAGTTGCCAAAGTGTACACGCTTGTGCTTTCTCTATCTATTCGGGAACGAATATGTGATTGCAGGTGTTCATATAGTTTGCTAACAAAATAAACATACGTTCGTATTAGTTAGGCAGATGTTTTTAAACATTGCGCTCTACTGGAGAAAATTTCAGGTTATTTTTAAACACACTATGCGTTCGGTGTTACTAATTTGAGATTGTACGCGATTATGGGGACCTTGGAAATCTAAGATACGAATAACACAGCAAGTTAATTAATTTTGAAGATGTGTAATTTTATTGATCGCATTTTCATGATTTAATTAGGTTATCAACGACGCTTCGAGTTTACTATCGATACGTGGTGGGCATCACATGTTGGCTTTCTCCAACTAAATAATAGTGATCGGAAAACAACCGTATCCCCTCGAAATTACTCCCACTCCACTATATAACCGTCTTAACATGATTTCATATTTTGAAATGCATTACCTAAGTGTGCGTTGGCAATGGGAGTAAGTTTGCGACCAAATACATTCTCATTTATTTTCGATCAACATCAACTATATGCCGACGCGAATAGCAAATTTCAGAAATACCACCGGTGTCAGTCTATCGAAATAGTTTGAATGCATAAATCTGATCTTCACAGGTGCCAAGGAGCGCAGATATGTCTTGACCAACCTCGGATTCTCATCCGATATAGTATTTAAAGCTGACGTTCTTCCAATTATGTCATCCAGCTTTCGTTTATAGAGAAGTATGGTGCGCTGACTAGTACGGTTCAACATAGATGCAAAATGAAATATGGTTAAAATGAGTACGAGGCCCATCATGAGCAGATTTGTAAATATGATCACTCTGCTCACATTGTCAGCACTCCAGTAAGAATCAAATTGAAGAAAATTAGCACGGCGCTAATGTGTAATTCAATAAATCTTGTGATAATGATGAATGGTGGTATCGACACGCATGCGATTCCTCCTAATATTATCTTTGGTAGAAGGTATTTCCGATGGATTTTATTGTACAGGTTGCACAGCAGTTGAATTTGACAGTACATGAAGAAAGTTTTGTAAATATCTTCCAATGTCTTCACACTGTTATCTCTCCTGTTAAATGATTCAACGAAACAACTAAGAACCAATTTTAAATATAACAGACAATAAATATATTTTGCGTTTGAAGTATACATTTTTGCCGGTCGTAAATTAGCACTCAGGCAGAACGTCGGGATGAGCAAATGTAGAATCGCGTTCATTGCACCATAATTTGTAAAAACTCGCATACTGATATACAAATGAGCGAATAAACAGATTCGTTTCAAAAACTCCACTAACACTTGCAGTACCCTTGGCAATGATTCTGTTGAAATTCCGTTCAGAATGAAACTAGGGACCAAATTCCACGGAACACTTGGAGATATTGCACTTGACAGCGAGTACACCACCGAGTGGCTAAATAATCCAACTGTTATAATTCGTGACGCCAATGATATAAGTTTCCTGGATGTATCGGTTCTCCAGCGAAGAGGTTCTAGTCTCCAGGAAGTTGACCTTGCAGTTGTCTTCTCAAACACTAATAGCTGGTTCATGAATGTACAAAAATTTTCACTCTCTTTGTGATCAAACCAACAGGTAAGTTGAAATAAAAATCCAAAGTGGACAAAAAATAATACTGAACACTTTTCAAATATTGAAGTGGATTCATAGTGAGCTCGAAGAATGCCTAACACGCTGGCTGAGAACATGATGAATACGTGATGCTTCCAACGCTATTAGCGTAGGCTGGATTTTCTGAAAATGTGAATTTCTTTGAAGGACCGACTTTTGGTATGTGGAGTTGATACGGATAAATTGTCGAGAGAACATTCCAGCGGGTAGTCCACTGAAGTGTCCTCTCAATGTCGTGAATTAAATTTTACGCGATCAGCATTTTGATGAAATATTATTGCGCTCTGTCTTCCTAGGTAGGAGTTGAGTGAATGCTTACATGCACTGTAACGTGGGATTTGTCGAGTTCTTGACGTGACGACAATGACGGCAATCATCCCATGTAAGCAAATCAAAATTTTAACGTTTATTAATAGTCGACGAGTGTGTTTGCCACTTAAAAAACTATTATGAAAGATCGATGGCATTTTATGGGATACTTATTTTACATAAATATATTTGAGTGTTTTTGGGTCCGGACTAGTATGCATGTTTTATAGAAATTTCAGGCTAGCAATACTAATGTAATTTGAGCTTCCTACTTTGATATTGTTCAAAGAGGAGAGGATTATTAGGGTAACAGTGGTGCATTAAAATTTACATTCTTGGCATTTTGTCGTCGCACAAGCCATTTCAAACGAGGTTATTTTTATTGGGATCCCTAATGCGTTAGTTTGCAATTTAGCTTAGATTAATATTAGTTGGCATGTGTCGAAAATATTCCAAGGCTCAGTGTAACACAGAATTCGGCCTAGGATGTCAATGCTATGAAATGACACAATTAATTCGCGGCACATTTGGTTGGTTGGTTGCTTGGTGCGTCGAGAATGTTGGAGAAAGAGTTTGCAATTGAAAATAGCAATCAAAATAATTTAGGGATATATTCGTCCAATGCCTCTGCTTCAGTCACATGAATGTACCCGATACTCAACTATATTTCATATTACGATATATAAATATGTACATGATTGTAATGCGGGCTTCATGAGCTGTGTTATGCCTATATTTACAAATGCAAACAAGGGTTAATAATTAGATTTACAACTGTGTGCTCCAATTGCAGAACAAGCAGATAAATCCCACTCAACACCAAAATGTGTGGGTATCGTTAATTTTGCAGGACAGAGTGTTTTTGGCAGTCCATTGTCGAAGGATTGCAGCCGTTACTTGTGTAGTTCATTAAGCATTCTAGGAAATACATACTTACAAGTAATGGAACGGTCCCCTTGATATTTTGACACCATTATACATATTTTGTAGCGAATTTTCCACTGATTCAGAATACGCTTACCTATAACCCTACCGGTTTGATTTTTCTGCAGTACGGAGCAAAATATCACCAGAGAATGAGCAATAGTACGTAATGACTGAGATATATACCAGGGTGGAGCTGAAAATGAGGCTGCATGTGCCTATGAAAATTACCCACATCTAATTTAATGCTGCCAAATCTTGTCTTCGTTAATCCTGGACCTCCCAAATATTGAACTGGTCATAAATATAGCCGATTGTTATATTCATGAATATACATACACATATTGGTACTATCTTTGCGTGTGATATCGATTTTAGGAAGTCGTTGAACTTTTCAATTGGAATCCCAGTGTCATCATTTATTTGTCATTACACTACAGGTCGTAACAACAAACTCCATAATTTATAATTCAGTTTTTAACTTCTTCCAAACAAAATTCACAGACTCTTACAAATGTTGCATTACTGAACGGCTTCCTCAGAGTACTGCCTTCTCTGGAACACTAACATGAGCAGTTCGAAAGAATATAATCCGTTGGCTAATATTCGTATTCGAGGCTACAATTACATTATGACGAAACTAAATATAATAGGTCCTACGAATTTGACAATTATATGTCATTAATAATGCATGCTGGCAACAGTATAGCTTTTAAATCTGAAGGAACGCAATGACGTTAATATTCAGAAGCGTATTTCTTCAAACCATGGTCGGCTAAATGTAGTCCTTCGTAATAAGTGGGATCCCTATTATTAGCAAACACAAGTTTTGGTAGCATTAGAATTTTTCAAGAACACATACAGCCTCAGTTTCAGCTCCACCCTAATACATATCTCAGTGATTACGTACTATTGCTCATTCTCTGGAATTTTGCTCCGTACTGCAGAATGATCAAAAAGGTAAGGTTTTAGGTAATCATATTCTGAATCAGCGGAAAATTCGCTACAAAAGAGGTATAATGGCAACAAAATATCGAGGGGATGGTTCCATTACTTTACTTGTTAGTAAATGTAGGCCAACTGGACCTTAAAATATGTTCATTTCATAGGGAATGACGATAGAATGTTAGAAATGAAACGATCAGCATTGTGTTCGCGCTGTGCATGCCAACATTAGCACGCCACAATTTTCAAAGTTTACTTCTCGCGTCGTGTAGTGCAACTCAAATGCCTTCATAGTTACTTAAGACACCGCTAATGTCGCACATGAATGTTGCTCGCTGGAACCCTTGGGTTGGCATTGTAATCATAATCGCTAGCTATTTTAGCGGATGCTGTGAGTGTCACACATGTGCGATCCAGTCCAGTTAACTTGTAAAATTCTTCTACCATGTGACGCTCTTCGTAACGGCAGAGGACAAAGACAATTCTGAGGAAAACGATAGCGGAGAAAATTAACACGGCATTATTCCGCATCCAGCGTGGTCACGTCAGTATCCATCAAAATGTTTTGATCACACCGTTGGAACGCAACGGGGTGCATTGTCGAAAAATGGATCGCTCCCTTCCCCTCTGTTGACTAGTGTCAGGTATGTGGATGGCGATGGAAAAATTTAAATTTTTCTTTAAAAATTTATTCGAAACGATAAAGTATAAATGCATTTAACTTTCATGGGATAATCGTTTGGTTATTATGTACGTTCTTATTTTTCTTCTAGAGCACATAGCTATTAAGAGAAATGAAACCCGTATGTTATTATAAATACCTTGATATTGTAATCAGATGTTTTTCTTCCATTATCAAATTAGTTAACTGTTAATATAACCAAATGTATTATTTTATCTTGTCTTACGTGTTAAACAGCGACAACTACGTATAAACAATATTTTTATAGATGCTAATGTTGAACTATTTCTTGTCTATCTTGTGCCAATTCAATTCAATTTAAGTTTGTGAAAATTGCGTCTGCCTTGTAAATACATTATGTCTGCATTTGGAGAGTTTTTTACTGATTCCGTTGTTGAAATGTATTTGTCAGCATACTCAATATACGCAATTTAATAATGAAAAGTCAATCTCGCAAATAATGGGGTGGATCAAAAATCCTGAAGTCCAACAATCCGGATAACTTTTGAAGAGAAATCAGAGAGAGATTAGATTAAATGAAGTTCGGTTCGGTTAGTTTCGGTTGGGTAAGGATAACCGAACATTAGGTCTATTTACATCAGTCTCATTCGAGCAGCCAAACTGTAAGCATCGCTAGTCAAGTTACAACCTCAAGCTATACTCACTATATATTTAAAGTTTTACTTACATACCTACACCGTCTATCTTCAATAAAACAAACAGTTATACCATTGAGAATGGGCCATCATACAAATTCCAACAAAGTCATGGAGACTAACCTATCTACATTTTCAAATAATTCAACAAGTTAACTGATCCATTAACTGCCAAATCATCACAACTACTAGACGAAAAATTTGACAACTTAAAAAAACTCGACAAATTAGACAAAATTGACAGTTTGGGTACCGTTGTGACGGATTCCATCGCTTGAACCAACATCAAATTTAACCAGCAAGAGCAAAGAATAATTGAAAAAAATGTTCCTGAGTAGAACAAAATGTTGAGCTATTTGACAAAAGTACTCGCTCCAAAAATCTCATAATATACGGAATTCCCGACGCTGAAAGTGAAGATAGTGACGCCATTTATAGCACAGTTCTTCATTTAATTATAACAGAACCAAATAACATACCAATATACCAAATAACAGAAGAAGAGATCAAGCCCGACATTGTGTTCAGACTTGGAGACTTCAGTTAAAATAAACCTCGTCCAGTAAAAGTTCAATTTCCTCTTGAAAATGAAATAAACCGTGTTTTTGTGGCTCGTAAACAACTAAGCTCCGAATTTTCAATCAACATTGATCTGCCTCCATCTATTAGGAGAGATTATGCCATCCTACAAAAGAAAAAACGATGAATTAATTAATAGTGCAAAAAGAACATATGCTAATTTCAAGAAACGCGAAATTGTGATCAATGGAACTCCTTCTTTTGAAGTCATTGATGGAAAAATAACATCTTGCGACAGTACTAAATCATCCAATGCGACTATTGTATCTAGAGAATCATCTAATTCATCAACAGTATTTCCTGCATCAAATATGCAATGAACGACCGTACCAGCGATTACTCTGCCATCCTTTTCCACTCCGTCCTCAATTTTCACTACATCGTCATTTACACATCCAACTGACCAGTCAAAAAACAAACAGTCAAACAAATTCGCAACAAGAAGGAAGAGACGATACCAGGCACCAAATTCAGATCTCATCAACACGGACAACCTTCGAAGCCCTACGTTAAAATTCAGAAAGTTCGACACTTCCATCGAATCCCAGGAAAAACAGACCAGAGAAAGAAACCAACACAGCTATGATTAGCACATGTAAACTCTCAATCGGTCAGAAACAAGGTATTACATATAATGAATCTTGCTTATGTTAATGACTATGATATATTATGCATTACGGAAACTTTTTTAAACACAACTCATGACTTATTGCCCATCAATTGTTATACGATTTCACGAAATGACACTAAAACATGGCAATAGAGGTACAGACATTCACATAAAAGAACACATTAAATTCCAGAAAGTTAACTTTCAATACCAAGTGACAAGTGATATCGAATTTCAAGTAATTAAAATTAAGCTATCAAAATGTACGGATGCCATTGTTTGCCGTATATACCGTCACCCTAAATATTCTAAGCAAGTTTTTATCCATGACATTTGCTTTATTAGAGAGTTTTTACATTCCTACAGAGTAAAAATTTGCCGTTTTTTCATTCTTGGAGATTTTAATATAAAAATGCAATACATTGAACCATATACCATATTACTGAAGCAATGAAAATAAATCAAATTGTAACGGCACGAACACGTATGAACAATATTTGGGACTTAATATTTACTAACAATGTTAATTATGTGGATAATTGTAAAGCTTTTAATGGCAATAGAGGTGATCATTTTGTCACAGAATGTAACATTAAAATAAATAAGCCAAGACCGACCTCCCGTATTTTATCCTATAGGCGTTTTACCAATATTGACCTATAATCTGCATGCATCTATCGACAACCTTTTCAATCCTAATCCTACCCAGTAAATAATACCCAATAAACTCAATATTATCCCTGTTTTGACTCTATATGTCCATTAATCAAGAAACGAGTTCAAGATAGAAACAGAAGGGTAGTTGTGTCAAAGTCAACCAAAGCGCTTCTTAAACAAAACAAACAGGTATTTAATGTACATATAGAGACAGACTAAGCCTTGTGTAGACAAAGGCATGTGTATTCACTTAGACACAATAACAAAAAGCATTGTCTTTTGGAAAACGTTCTCCTGTAAAAGAAACTCATCTTTTGAGATAGTCCTCACACCAAACCGAATAAATCATCTTTATATTGGTATATCAAACAAAAGATTAAAACGTATCATCGTTTCATACCCTTCCTTCTACAGTCAATAAACCTCCTTTTACACTTAAACCTATTACTACCGTTACACTGAGAGATGCATGGACTTCCTGACCGAAAATCCCCTGACCCACTTGGAGTATCAAACTACATGATTAACCTTTTTATAACTAATGATAACTTTAGTAATAATATAGTCATACTATCTAGCAATATATTTGAATCTGGTTATGTATCAAATATACTAAAAACATCTAGAATAGCACCTGTACCTAAAACTGAGATTCCAACGAGTCCAAATAAAACATGGCTTATAGGCATTCAGCCAGTTTTAACTAAAATACTTGAGAAATACATTATGACGCAAATAACTGATTATGTTGAAAAAAATAATATACTCACAAATAGACCGTTTGGGTACCGATGGAGATTCCAAAAGGCCAAAGTTGACACGGATATACTATTAAATAAACTAGCATATTATGGTATAGACCACACCAAATTCCGTTCCCGTCTCTCTGATCGAAAGCAATACGTAACATGAGTACAGATTGCTTAATCGATAACACACCTAATAGATAAAAAAACTAAACTTACTGAACAGGAGTGATTCAAGGAAATGCCCTTTCTTCGATTTTATTTTCTCTTATGACTAATGACCTTCCATAACGTATTTGGAACTCCATTACTTTGACAATTAGCGGCAAACTGTGTGACTTAGAGAATATATTGAAATCATTGGAATATTACTTGGTTAATTTTGTTAGTTGGCTAAATGCTAATCGCATTAAACTCAATGTTAGCTAAACGCATTTTTTGGTTATAATGAAACAAGCCACCTTGAAAAATATATCCCAGATTAAGCTTACCTTAGATGGTAATGGCCTTCAACAAGTTAAGAGTATGAAATTACTGGGTGTAATTCTAGATGAACATTTAATGAACATTTAAGCATCGTCACTAAAAAATGCTATTCATCGCTTTCCAGACTATATTAACTAAAAAAGGGCACCTCAAGTTAAAACCGTAAAACCTTAGCTCAAGCGTGTTCTCTCTCATATTAATTATGGTAGTATAGTTGGGATGCATAAATGTAATAAGAAAATTCACAATGAAATCAACACGATTATAAAGACTGGTCCTCGGTTTGTATTACAGAAAAGGAAGTTTGACGCAATTACCGCAGATATATGCTACGATCTAGAATGGATACACAGTCCCCAACTGTATGAATATAACATTGTATGCTTCATGTTTGAAACCATTATGCGTGGTAATAGTGGTGTTTACTTCCATAACTATTTGGATCTTTGCACTGATGATACGAAAGTAACACGGTGACAGAAGTATCACCAGCATTCCAGCTTAAATCGATGTGGGATGAAAGTATGTTCAAGTACTCATGTGTAAAACTGTGGCATGCATTACCATATAATATAAAAAAGAATGTAAAATCTATACCTGTGTGCAACAAATCTCTGTATACTTATATATTAACTTCACAAATAAAAGGCATGACGATTAATGAAAATGGTAAATTTTTGCCGAAGCTCCTCTGCATGATGGTAAGTTTGTGCTGAAGTTCCTTTGCTTGAATAAAATTATGTGCTGAAGCTCCTAGTCTGGTGACGGTGACCACATAGTACTCTACTTGATACATCCCGCCACAAATGTATCAGTGAAAAGTTACATCAAGATTTAAGTTCTGTTAATTTTATCGTCACAATGACCATTTCATGTTTAACCCATTTTACATGTATCCCCAAAGCTTTTCAGAATTACATGTACTTGTTGTCGCATATGTTCGTAGAAAACATGGAATCAAGTAAAAAATGCACAGTGGTCAATCATTCACCCGAATGATTATTATTTTAATATAAAGTTATGGTTTGATTCAGGGCAATAAATAAGTCAAGCGGCATATAATTATTTACAAAATACATTCAGTAATTTATAAACATTCATTTGAAATTAATATGCGTGGAGGGAGAAGCATTTAGAAATATTTCGGATATTGCAAATTTTATATCGATGGTGCAATACTTCCATTTCGTAACCGTAATCATGACAAGTATAATTGTCTTATAATACACAATATAATTAATTCTTGAGAAATTGGTTTTTGAAATTGAATACTATATATAAGCACGATCCATGCTGATATATTTTTTCTAGTATGCACTAGAATTTACTGGCGCCAAGCACATCCTGTTTGTTCTTCTAAGCTATATATGCATGTGTTAAAGAGTTGCAATGGTAAAATGATATGTCCCAACATTACCAGCCCATATGCACAGATACATTATCAACAATTGTATATAAGTTGGTAATACTAAATGTGACATCGGTGCTGGTTCAAATCAATGTCTTGTCTTGCGGTGTCAGTGCGGCTTCTTTTGAGATATATAATACATCACCATTAGCTTTCATAAGAATGTAATGTCTAGTTAATTGCCTTTTTAGAGCTGGCGTAAAAATATCTGGTCTTATTACAACTCACGGATATATCCCATCCACCATCGTCAGGCAGTCAGCCTTTAAAAGCCAATCAACCTACATTGTTAGTGTGTATACTTCGAAATATAGATTTTCTGGATATTGCTTTGCAAACAATATATATTTAAAAAAATCGAATCCGTCAAAAATGTTTGTAATAAAAATATTCGTTGTTACCCTAACAATCTGCCATGTACTGGGAAACCCCTTGACGTCTCTCATCGACAAAATCAATTGGAAGTTATTCAGCCACTGTACAATCTACGTCCATCACAATGACGCTTTTGATAATACCATTCATGATGACAGTAGATTGGCATGGGTAGTCACGGGTAAAGTCGTGGTTCCCACAATGCCACAGGATCATATTTACAAGGAGTTTGGTGCAATACGTTTTCGGACATGGAAGGCGACCAACCATAACAAAATGTGCAGAATGATATTCATTAGATACGTCGAGATACCTCGTGAAAATCTCCTGATGCCTGGCAAAGTGAGTCATTCCATTATAGTTTGGAGCGAGTGGCTCCGAAATATTTCTAACGGTGGTCACTTTCCCTTGGCAAGTGTCACACCCAACACGCTGCTGTTTGCCATCTCTGATAATTTGGTTGCTTTTGAAAGCGAGTTTACTTTCGCTGCTCCAATCCCGGTCGTGCTAACCCACATGAATGAACAACATGCACTGCGATTCATTGCAAGTTGCTCCGAACGTGGCTCGGAAATACTATATTCGATCGGGAATGTGTGTCCAGGGCTTTTACGAAACATTGAGTTGCATAACGACGTGTTTCTAAACAAATTGCCGATCGACCTATTTCCACGGATATACTCAGATGCACTAATTAACAATATGTACCGCTGCAGCTATATTTGGATTCGAGAGCGGGACACTCTGTATAGATGCATCAATCCGACTTCAACTCTAATCTCTGAAGTAGGCTACGCTGCAAACATATCAATATTCTTCGACTACAGCCAAAAGAACTCGGTTGTTACGAGGGGCCGACTTGTGGGATCGGTGATGGAAGTGGCAATCTCTTCAGATAAGACCGGCTTTCCAGAGGGAGTGTATTCAAGAAAGTATTACCACACACTTTCCGAGGAAATGGGATATTGCGATGGGGGAAATAAATTTGAGGTATGGACGATACTGCAGATTTTAACGGAACCGTTCCAGCGGGCCGTTTGGATATTCCTATTGTCCTCGTCTGTGGCATACTTTTGCTTCAGCATGGGAAATGGAAAAACTAGGAGAGCTATGTCAACAATGCTCGTAGGGACAGTTTCCATTCTGCTCCAGCAGGGAGCTAGACATCCCGTCGTTCCTGTTTCCGTCCTGTTTGTCGCATTCGCCTATCATATGTCGATATTCTACCAATTTGACATGACCGCCAAAATGGTTGCTCCTCCAGCAATTAAAATTAAAGGAAATCTGAGGGAAATTCTGGACGACAATTACGCATTTATGACACCAGGTAGCGGAACGAATAAAAAAGATGTGTACCTTTTCAAATATATCGCTCGAATAATGGATAAACGTTTGGGCAAAAGTTTGAAAGTCGAAGGATTCAAGGGCAATCTGACGTCTCAAAAATACTACCATTTCCTAAAGGAAAATATTGAGGGAAGGAGGATCATTTACGGAAGCGGCCAACTTCCCCTAAAAAATCCCCTTTGCCACTATGTTCCAAAACGATATGCACCTGAACCGTATTACCTGGTGGTGTACGGCACGATGTATGCAAGTTTCACAAAGAAGCTAAGTTCATTTCTCGGGGAAACGGGACTGAGCAAATACATCCACAAGTTTGCTGCACACGTGGAAGCCGAGCAGCGAAAGAGGGCTGCGGTGAAGCCAAGTAGGTTTAGACCTTTGAGGCTTGATCACCGAATTTTGGCCATTATTGCAATTTGGGGAATTCTGTTGTTTCTGGCGTGCGCCGTGTTTGTTACTGAAATATCGCTTGATGTTCATTACACACTGCTTAAGTTGCTTCATTATATATCTCAGATGATTCTCAGATACAGAAATGTTGTGACAAAATTTGTAAATGACAGGTAATACATCAAAGGGATCAAATGCTGCATGGCTCATGACATAATGTCATAATTTATATTCGAAATATCAAATATACATTGCTAATACTATGAAACGTATCAACGTACAGTCAGCATATTGCGGTCGGCCATGGCAACAAAGATCGCACATGCAATCAAGTTGACACGTATATCAATTATAAATTGTACCAATACATGTAATTTAGAAATAAAAATAAATATTAGTACATAGATACACATGCACCAGGTAAATACATTTGATTGGAGGACATACCTGCTGGAGCATTTGGAGGTGAACAAAAATTTACAAATGAGCTCCTTATTTCATTCCTGATATAGCGGCATCTATTCGAACTTTCCAATACAATAAAGACTTGTAAAGAAACAAAAGACAAGGACAAAAGAAGATTCGAGCAATACTTTTCATTATTATGTGCTGAAATGCCACTTGCAAATGAATTGTAAAATAACAGAAGCACTATTGTGGAATCCGACTTGGAGAGCACCGTAGCCACGTAAGCATTCAAAAAAATTTCAAAGTGTAGCATCTGTTAAGTTCACCAAAGTGCTAGATGCCCAGCGACACAGCACTTTTACTAGCCGCATCGAAGTCATCAAGCCGACAGAACAATACTACCGTCATTGCATTAAAATTTTGATCGAAGAAAATCTGCATTAACTTTCCTGCGTTTCTGGTCCTTGGATATACATATGCGTAGCAATGAAAATTGTACAATTTTTTTGTACGTGTTTAGTTTTTCTCCTATTTTGTCCATTTATCAGTCTTGAACTTCCAGAATTACGCCCAGTTAACGTTTGGGAATCCAAACACCGTACGTACTGTTTTACTGCGTTTAAAGACATTAATACTAATTACGTATTACCCCCATGTCACAAATGCTTAGTTACCATCACCAACTTTGGTGGTGTTAATATTCGTGCATTCGATCATCCAATCATGTTGAGACGTACTTGTCCAGCCAATTTCACTCTGAATAAAAACATGGAAATTGTTGGAATTCGGCAAAAGTTTGTGATTGTGGGCGTCCAACACGAGATTGCATCGCGAGTGGCACTAAATGGTCAACGCAACGTTCCTGCAAATTGTGAATCTGCTTATTTCTACCACGATTACAGGAAGTTACGGGTGCCGTTTTTAGAATACTGTACGAGAATAAAACGAGAATCATTCCTGTTCAAAAGTCGCCCTTGGAACTATGAAATCCATTTGTATCTATTCCCGCCATTAAATACGTCAAACAAAAATATTATGGCGTACTACTGGAGACATGTTTCTAGCAGTTTCTTTCAATTTTGGAGCTACCATCTCGGGTTTGATTCGTTTGGAATACCAACCACTAACTTGCGTATATTGGCACTGCATAGTGACGATGGCATGTCTTTGGACTGGCTAAACATATATCGAAGAGCTTATGTGGTCAATAGCCGCTATGTCATCGCAGCTTCGCAATTGTTGTTAGTAATGTCAGTTCGTTCCAACCGACACGTAAATGACATCGTGGTACTTGTTCCATGCTCCAGTTGTACCACAGCATATCGACTTCGTCTTCATGGCCAATTAAACATAAATTCAAATATGCAGTTAATGAAGTCTATCGACGAGATGCACCAGAATCATAGGAATATTACGGAATGGTACCATTTTAATTATTTTGCGGGGTCAGATTATCTACATGCGCGCTGGACAGCATTTCCACCTGGTGACTGGATATTTAAGATGCGGAACATGCCGGTTCAGAAGTTGATATTCCGGATGCTTTCAACTCTCTGGGCCCGAATACTCGAGCCAAATTTCAGACTGGTTGGTGGTACCGTTATAAGAAACACCCCAATTCCACTGATAGTTATCAAGTCGGTGAATGAGTTTGACAGCGTCCCGTACTCTGTCCCGTATACTCCATATCGTATCAGGTTCATCGGTTGCGGCGATACATCATTCAAATCTTCATACGGCATTATGCTTAGCAACTTTGAAACTGAAGTTTGGTTCATGATAGTTGTAACATTATTTCTGGCTCTACCGTTAGGTTGCATGATGGTTCATGAGAAATTTCAGTCGTCTTGTCTAAGCATGGGTTGCACCGTCGCTCAGGTTTACATTGCATCTATCAAGTCCTTGCTTGAACAATCCAATCCATTTCCGAATGCGCTTCTAGTAAGCCGCCCACTAAAGATTGTTGCACTGAGTACATTGTTTTGCACACTGGTTATTAGTAACGCCTACAGAAATGACAAGGTGAGTGACCTGATAGGATCTCGGTTCGTTCCATTCAAATTATTCGAGCAACTGGTTTCAGCAAATTATTCAATATATACCGATGTAGACGAAATAAGATATCAATTTCGCAGCGAAGATGAACTTGTTCGTTACGGCCCAATACGCTGTTTGGAAAAATCCGAACGCCATTTCATTTCTTGGTGCAACAGTACAGTGGGAATGTCCATCTATTCGTTAATACATACCCATACGCTCCAGGTAAATAATATTTTCTCGAAGCGGATGTCAACACTTTACAGGACTGCGATGTTACCACGAAACACAATGGATAAGGTCACTAGGACAGCTGAACATATCGAGGATATGAAAGAGTTGGAGGAAGCGTTCAAAGCAAGGCAAAGGAACGAATCTATTGAAAATCTTATAAAGTGTAATAATACAGCATACATACTGACGGAGACCACCATATGGGAATACGACGCTATTTTACGAGACTCGGGGCATTCCAAAATATCAATTGGGCAAACGGTGCTATTGCAGAATAGAATAGGGATATTGTTATTCGGCTGGGTGCCCAACTTTGTGCTCAAAAGAATGAGAGGGGTTGTGAGTTCTGGGATTATGGAGTGGTGGACTGACTTTGTCTCGTCCTACTTGGTTAAAGTTCGGTCAGCCGCGGCTGGGTATTCCCACAAAGAATATGACAATATGCCGGGGATAGCAACACTATCCGATGTATCCTTTCTTTTTGTGATATTAATGGTGGCCAATCTCACTTTATTTGTTCTTTTTATTTTGGAAGTAGTTGCCTACCCGCAGCTAAAGAGATGTCAGATATTGGCAACTTGATTTTAGAGCATGAATCGGGCAATGTTCAGTCAAATACGGCGAGACTGCCTAATGAAGCGTAATTGTGCTTTGTAGTCGTATGCATTAAACATTCAGAACGGGTTAGCAGAAGTTAGCCAATAAACATCATTTTGTAAGTAAAATTGAAACTATATTTTTTATTGATTGGGCTAAACAGGGACATATTCCAGTTACCTACACACCGCTATAAAGACATTTTCTAAAAAATACGTTATTTGTATATCAACCAGTGTTTTCACTTACTAGCCACTACTGATTACGAATAAGTGCATACCCTATGGTAACCGTTAAATTGTGTTTGGCACGTGTACATGTTCACGACCAATCAGTGTAAAGTGGTATTATAAATAAATATAAATGTTATATCAATTTATTGCTTACTAGGATAAAATGCCGTCTTTTTTGTCAAATTTGTTATCCGATTGTGAGCAAGGTGACAAGCAGATTAATTCCTTGATCAAGAATTTGGATAAATGTTTCCTTGCTTATCCAATAAAACGGATACGCTGACTGAAGCGCCAAGTATGTCGGGATACTTCGAATACATTTGCAAAACCAGCTGTTCCAGGGTAAAATTTTCAAACCAATCTAACGAAAATTTTGAGACTCGACAACCATTTGTCCTATAAAATTGGCCTGAATAAATTCCGCTCCAATTCCAGCCATTAAACCACTGAATGCCATAAACATTGCTGCTGAGTTCATCTGTATCAAGATCTCCCACGCCGTAACGAACATGTACGACATCACCACAAATATTATCAGCATGACAACGTGATGGATTGAAATGGCGAGACAAGCGTATATTTCATTTGTAAAGATGTTTAAAACTTGCAGGCGTCTGTAGAAAGCCGTGATTGTATGATCGTCGAGACCACCCATTTGCCAAGTTTCCAACTTGTAGTGAATCTGAACATTTGCTCTATTTCTTGTCACAAGTTTGGTTCGTACACTCACATGTTTCAGAAAATTAGAGACGCTGGTGACCAGCATTATTTGCAACAGACCGCCAACGAGTATCGTAAGGATGATTGATACTATGTAGAAAACTGTCCAAGTCGCCGAAATAAACAGGAAGAGTAATTCAAGTTTGGTTTTGATTTCAATTTCGTAAATGTACAGAAGCATCCGGTGAGTTGGATCCAATTCAATAAATAACAGGAAAGGAAATGAGAAAGGAACGGATCCTAGTACTATCGCAAGCAACAAAAATTTGCACTCGTTTGTTAGCTGCCTTCGTCGTGACGCATGGTCTAGAATAATGCCATTTCCGTTCTGGTGGTTTGCTATGGTTGCCATGAACTGGAACATTTGATTGATGACTTCGATGTATTGGTCGCACTTGTTATAAAATCGGCGGTGAAATCCAAATACAAGAACAGTGCTAATCACAAGAGCCCAACCGACCATGTCGCTGGCAAGATTTACTGGAGACGTGTCCGATTCCTTTGTCAGGAGATACGTCAGCATTGCGAGTGGACAATTGAGGGAAAATATGGCACAGAAAATTGTATTGAGCCGAATGTAGTATTCTGCTTTGCGGAAGTGACCTGAGCGAGAATCCCATTTTAAAATTCCCAAAAGTGTAAGGTAATAGGTGAAGTTTAGTCGGATGCCGATAATACTTTTTAGGATATTTGAAATCATGCTGACTGTGGGATTTTATAGAAACTGCTACCGAAAGGATTTGTGTATTCTGTAAATTTGTGAATCTTATTCGCTGGTAGTAAATTTAGGTAATTAGTTTGGGTTTAAGTAAATTTCAGCTGCATATGAAATGTAATTTGATTGAAGAGTTTTTCAAAGAACTATGGTTGCAGGATCGGCCATAAACACGATAGCATCTACCCAACTTTAACCCAGAAGATTAAACGAGTCAACTTCGTATTGTGTTCTACGGGAAATCCAAAGTTCCAATGTTCTACAATAATTTATATTGATGCTGGCATGACGTCAGAAAAGGAGAAAAACAAACGACAGAAAAAATATTATGATAATTTAAAAACTGGCACGTTAACATATATTTTGAATTTGTTTTTTTTGAAAGCTTAGTCGAAGGATTATTGCCATTCTATATATGTTATATTAGCAGTAGCTTGAAAGAAATATTCATACATTTCAAACATACTATATGCTTTGACGTTAAACATGTTTGCAGAATGGATTATTGTGGAAAAAAATATCGTTTATCTTCGGATAAAGAATATTAGAGCAGCTGTACTATTTTCTTCTAAATTGTGTTTCCATGTATTTTTGTATCCGCTTTCCCTGATCCATTATTATGCAGCAATAACAAAAATATGTTAAAAACAATTTTTTCTTCAGCATGTAATTTACATAAGCATTCCTTAGTGAACATTTATATTTGAACGAAATTTAGGTCGAACCAGGTAAATTTCGCATTCCTATTCGATTCTTTTTAACATTCGTTATAATGTGGGGAATCACTTCATGCTTTACTGCTCCGCTCCCACGCATTTTGTGACGAATGGAAAAAGCCAGCAACTGATACATGCCTTTCCACTAAAAATCGTTAATACTTAATCAAATGTAATCCGAACGTTTCATTTACTGAAATCGTCGCCCCCTCTCATATCAAACGTTGTTCACTGTGACAACGAGTATTATTATTCAGAGTCCGTTGATACGAATAAGTTGTGCATTTAGGGAAATACGTGCCGCAAAATGTCAAAAGCTAAAGCGCTGCTATACTTTATAGCCAGCGTTATACATTGGCAAATATGCTTCACATGATTTTTTGTAAAAAGGAAATTGTGTGGGTTTTAACGATATAAGAACATTTACCTCACTTTTAGGAATAATTTTAGAGCACGTCGAAACTTCTTTTGACGTAGTTACCTAGCTAATATCAGAGAATTTGGGGAATGAGTTAACACCTGCCAGATGGGCATAGCACAATAAAATGGATAAAAAAATTCAGTTGAAGACTAATGAATTATTAGCGTTCGGGTTGATGGAAATTCATGATCGCATTGCCAATAACTCCTGTCACGCAACATAAAAGTATAAAGCTATGCTTCCACGAAATAGCACTGCAGAGCTCACAAATTCACTTCTTTTCAATAAGAGAAAGCTGCAAAGCCAGCCGTATAGAAAACTTGAAAAATACGAGCGGCGTCAATCGATCAAAATGGTTCGAGTGAAGGAATCTAATTTTCATTGGCTTTAAAGATCGATAATATTTACTCAAAAGTTTTCTACTCAGCAAACATAACGAAGATTTATGATGCCTCGTATTTACCACAGCAACGTGAAAATCCCCTGTCGTCGTTGCCATTTCTTTCCCTAACCACACTAACGTTCTCTGACTGGTTCTGTTGAGCAAGGATGCAAAATGAAAACAAATCAGAAGCACCGTAACTCCAGTTAAGATCAAATTAGAGAAGATGAGCACTGCACTGAAATGTAGCTCTCTACGTCTTGAAATTATAATGACTGTTGGCACTGAAAAGCACACGATTCCACCTATTATTATTGTCGGCATCAGCGTTTTGCGGTGGATATTATTGTAGGAGAAGCAGAGTAGTTCCACTTGACGGTACATTTCAAAAAATTTCAAAATATCCTCGAAATTATTCACACGATGCACTTTTCTGCAAAAAAAATATATAAATGAAGAAACTGAGATGGGAACTTACATGAATCTTCAGAATCGAACTATTCTTAAGTTTCAAGTGCTTACCTTTGCTCCAGTCGCAAAATTCCACTCAAGCAGAACGTAGGAATCAACAAATTAATCATTCCATTCATCGATCCGTAATTCGTAAAAACTCGTATGCTAACGTACAAATACAACCATAACAGAACCCGTTTCCAAATTTCTACTGCAATCCGTATTCCATCTGGCAAATGTTCAGTTCGAATACTATCTAGAACACAATTGGGTACTAAATTCCAAGCAACGTTAGGCAATATCGCACTTGACAACGAATACACGACACAGTGACCAAATAATCCAATCGTTATAAATCTTGCAGCTAGAGAAACTAATTTCCTAGATAGGTCCTGTTTCCACATGAATCTTTCGTACCGAGTTGTACTACGCATCAGATTATTTTTCTCAAAATGTAATAACTGATTCATAAAAGTACAGAAATTTTCACTCTCCTTATGATGAAACCAGCTGGTAATTTGGAAGAGGAATCCGAAATATACAAAAAATACAACTGTACACTTTTCAAAGATTGACTGGCTATCGAAGTGCGAACGCAGTATTCCCAACACACTTGCTAACAACAACACTATAAAGTGATATTTCCACATTTTATTTGAGTATTCCGGATTTTCAAGAAACAAGAACTTTTTTGAATTGCCGACTTTCCTGATACTAAGTTTATATGGATAAGTATATGGAAGTAAATTCCAACGGTTAACCCACGTAAAAATTCGTTGAACGTCGAAAATTAGGTCTGAAATTATTAGCATTTTGGAACTGAAATTTTTGCATCATGACTTCGGGGACAGGTGCAAAGTAAAAATGCTTACGTGTTCTGAACCGTGCAGGTGGAGTAGGAGTTGACGGTGGCGGTGACTATTTTACGTAAACAAATCAATATTTCAACGCTAATTAAATATTGATTATAATGGCTATAAGTTTGGCCGATATTTGTCTTCACCTGGAAATTTGCAATCGGATGGGGCAGCCAAGCCTTTTATAGGCAGGCATGGATTATAAATAGAATAAACAAAGAGTGGCTTTGGAAATGCGAGATGTCTAAAGATTTTGAGATTTGAGAGCTTGCGTGTCAATCCAAATGACGGCTTATAACAATATTGTATTTCAAGGTGGAAATAATATATTGCTGCTTGCTGTAGAAAATCTTTGCTTTTTCAGATCGAGAATTAAAATCATGTCAACAAAATGCGCTTTTCACCTGGCAGCTATAGTAATGTGGTCGCGCCTGTGCTTTCACTATTTAATTATTCAGCAAATGTATGCATCCAGGTGTTCATATCATTTACCAGCAAAATCAATATAAGATTTCCGAACTTTCGCAGTCTCTTGTTACAAACTTTGCTCTCAGTAAACTTGAGAAAATGTCAGGTTATTTTAGAACACACTACACACTTATTGTAATTAATTTGGGATTGTACGCGATTGCCAGCCACATGTGCTGGCATTGACAATTTAAAATAAGAAATAACATTGTAAGCTAATTAAGTTCTAAAATGTATAATTTTATTGATTACATCACGATTTAGCTATGTTAGCAAATTTGTTCTGATTGTAGCTTCGTAACGGCTCACAGATTTTATATTGATTTTCAGCATTTCCTCAATTTATTGATTCAAATCCCTATCATTTCTTCTCGATCAACATCAACTGTATACCTACTCGAATGGCAAATTTCAGAAAAACTGTCGGCGTCAGTCTATCGAAATAGTTTGAGTGCAGGAATCTAACTTTCAGCGGTGGCAAGGAGCGCATGTATTTCTTTACCAACTTTGGATGTTCCCCGGAAATTATTTTATTGGCTGATGCTGTTCCGATTACACGCACTAGCTTTCGCCTATAAAGCGACAAAGTTCGTTGGCTACTACGGTTCAGCACAGACGGGAAATGAAAAATGATTAAAACGAGTACAAGGCCCATCATTAGCAAATTTGTAAATATGATCACTCTGCTCAAATTGAGCTCATCCCTTCTATAAATCAGTACAAAGAATGCAATCGAGAAGCACACTATTGCGCCCAGTATTTGAATTGGCATGAGACTTCGTCGATGAATACGGTTGTACTTGGATGTTAGCAGTTGAATTTGACGATAAGCCGGAATAGAGTCATGTAGCTCATTTAAATCCCTTGAGCATGCGATTTTTCTTTGGAAGAAATTTAGGCCGGAATGTAAAGCAAATGTTGATAACAAAACATTTAGCAGCATGTTTTGCGCAGCACAGTTGGCCAGAACTCGAATGGTAATATAAATATATAGCGACAGTCCAACATGTTTTAGGATTGTTGCCGATACACCAAATAAGTTTAACTTTGTGTCTGGAAAAACGTTGAAAACAAATGTTGGCACAATGTTCCAAGAGACTTTGGGAAACAGTGCGCAGGATAATGCGTTCATTACACTGTGAGATAGCAACGAGGACACATACAATTCAACCACTTTCGAGGCCAATATTCTGGATTTGTTTTTCTTCCAGTATGATCGCTCAGAAGACAGATTGGCTACGTTCACACTTTTCACTTCAAACTGAATCAGTTGGTTTAAAAAGTCGCAAATATTGTAGCACTCATATTTATGAAACAGAGTCGTCCATTGAAACATTAGCGAAAAGTACACATGAAACAGGATTGCCATCCGATCAAATATGGAACGACTTTCCCAAATCGCACGACTAGATGCCAAAACAGTAACTGAGGCCATTATTAGTAGCTGATATATGTAGCCACCTCGAACAAACTTAATATTCACTGATAAGATACTTGGTTGTAAACTTGGACTTTGGAAATCCATCAGATATGGATACGACAGCGGAACGAAAGTCCATTTGTTAACAAACCGGATTACTCGGTGAACATCTGAAATTACATTTGTACACAGCAGCATTTTGAAGATTTGATAGTTATTTAACCGATTCTATGCGATTCAATAAACACAACTTTTCTCCATTACTGCTCAAGCTAAAGAGCAAATATGACGACTGATTGAAAAGTTCAGTACTCACCACAAAACCGAAAATACCAATAATCAAACGCATGAAAATTTCATGTGCTAATGAAATGGCATATTAGATTTTAGTAATGAAATCACTTGAAGCGCTATAGTATCACTTATTCATAGTTGCCAATGCGGAGTTTAGGAAACATGGTCGGCACTATGCATGTCAAATACTTCATAAACCATTATCTAAAAGTTTTATCAAATCAAACTGACATATTTCGCAATGTCTCCCTGACGAAAAACTGAATAGTGAACAACTTTCCTGGCAACAACCGCCATGCTTAGTTCTGAACTATACAACTTACAGTTCCAATCGCTTCAACATATTTTGCTGCAGGCAGCTGGAATGTCAGCTATAACAAAATATATCTGAGGTCTCAATCACCCTCCGGTTATGTCCAATCGTTTGCATGTAACCAATGCAATTGCGAAACACACACTCTGAGTATTATGGCATACGGGTTGCATAAAATCTCATATATTCGAGTGATTGGAGCGATTCGATAAAATGTTCTTCTCACTTCAAGAATGTGGAAGTTAAAAATTAACGTTTCAATTACTCATCTAGCGCACACTTTCATTGGTTAAGGATGAGAACACTTTAAATCGATACTCACGGCAATACATTCGCGCAGTTGTATTGACATAGTTGAAAGGTATGTCTCGATGTCAAGGAATATCAATATCGAATATGAACATGAACGGAAGATTATTCATGCTTTAAAAAATTGAATATCGTCGATTATTGTCTGCCTGTATATATTTGCGTAACGGATCTATGTGCGGTATTAGATATTATCATGTCGTAGTTTGCTATAAAGAATGCTATAAAATATTAGTCACAGGGAGTGGTTAATAAACAATAAGCAAACAACTTTGACTGAACGGCTTCCAGATTAAGTAATATTTATTCATCACTTTCAAATGCAACTGAATACTGATTCTGAATTTGTATGTATACATTCGTAATGTGAATATGTAATTGTTGACACAATGGCCGTTAAGTGAAACCTTGTTAGAAATGTTGCCCAAAATTGCATAGTGCTGAGGTGTGACGGTCCGTATAATTATAATTGAATTATGATGAATTATGCAAGAATTCACGAAAAAATATAGTTTCTATAACGTCAAGTCTAAACTACTTTCCGTATTTAACCCTATACACGACAATCTCTGAAAGCCACATAATAATTGACATCACACTCGCTATAAGCGACATGATAAACAGAAATGACAACCCTGCGATTGATCCTGAAGTTGTGCTGTCCTCATTCCCGTCCTCCGATTCTCCCTTGTTCACTGATCTCACCTTTACAAGATGAACAGAGACAAATTCTGTCCACCATTCCATGATACCCGAAGTCTCAACACTTCTCATTCTTGTTCTAACAAAATCAGGTATCCATCCATACAGCAGAATTGCAATTCGGTTTTCCATCAACGTGTCCTTGCCAACGGATACCTTCTCACGACCTAATGCTCTCAGTATGGTTTGGTATTCCCATACGCGCGTCTCGTACAAGACATACGCCGTTTTGTTACATTCATTCAGCATCTCAAGCGAGAAGTTTCGCTGACTACTTTTGAAGTTTTTCTCAATTTCTATATGATCATCTGTGTTCTGGGCGGATCGATTCAGCAAATCGAACGTTGCCAAGGGCATTGATGAATCATTGTGAACCTGTTCAATCAGCTTTGGAACCTTATCAGAGATTTGCACCTTTATCAGCGAGTACAATGAGATCCTTGTTGAATTGAGGCGCATATTAATATCATGCGGCTTGTACACCGTAAAGTACGGCTGTTCCTTAAACGACTTGTTAGAACGCGGATCCTTAATTTCCGGTGGTACGTATATAAATCTAAGCTCATCCGCAACGGTGTAAATGGAATAATTTGCTTGGATGAGCTCGTCAAACCTTTCGAATGGAACGAATTTGGCCCCAATCAAATCATAGACCTTGTCATTCCTATAAGCATTGCTTATAACCAGGGTACAGAACAGTGTGGTCACCGCTATAATTTTCAGTGGCCGGTTTGTCAGCAGCCTGTTGGGATACGGATCGGATTGATCAAACAGCATCTTGATGGACGCGAGCAATATTTGATTGAAAGCTGTCGACAAATGGACCAGAGAGGATTGGAACGATTCTTGTGCCATTTTGCAAGCTAATGGCAATACGAGGAACATGGTCAGCAAAATCATGAACCAAACCTCTTTCTTGAAATTTGCAAAAAGTGCCTCGTATGCCGACATGAATACTGTATCACCGCAGCTGATGAACCTGATTCTGTATGGCGGATAGGGTACCGAATAGGGCACGCTGGCAAATTCGTAGCTACCAATGGTTCGAATAACTAGTAGCGGCATTGCACCAGACCACACGTTATATATTTCTGTGAGCTGGAAATTCGGCTGCATTATGCTTTGCCAGAGAGACGCTAACATGCCAAATACCAATCTCTGGACGGACAAATCTCTTATATTTTGTCGCCAATTCTGAAGATCCCCTTTTGGCAAGTCGATATCCTTGTAATCCGAACCTGAAAAGTAGTTCAGAGTGAACCATTTCGAGATATTATGCTGTTGCTGTAGGATGTGATTCATCTCAGACATTAGCCAACCATTTGATATGTGACCTAACTTCTTCTGGACTCGGAGTTTATACATTGTTTTACATGTTGTGCATGGGACCAATGTCAATATATCATTGCTGACATTAGCCAAGCTGCCTATGTCTGTTACCAGCAGTACCTGAGTTGCGACGACGGCAAATTTCTTACTTCGGAAAATTTCCATGTTGACGTAAGCATTACGATACGATTGAAGCCATGATGACTTAGGCGGCTCGGACATTACCAGAATACGGAAGTGTGTAGACATTATTGGCCAGTAGTCCTTTCTAATGTTGTAGATGAAAAAGTTCCAAACGCTAGCTGCAATATGCCGGGCATACAGTGAGTCTTCGTTGAACTTCGATTTTCCTCGCAGAATCGGAGGAAGTAGATACAGATGCAGCTCGTGATTCCAAACTCGACTTTTGTATAGAAACCGCTCCAACAATATTCGGGTACAGTACTCTTTAAACTCGAGCGTTATGTCGTCCCAGTCTTTCTTGTTGTAGTCGGTGTAGATGTATTTTGAAGCGCAATGCGGAGATGCAAAGCTCTGATTTGTGTTTCCGAGTTGGGTTACCAGTTCATAAGGGGATTCAATTGGCTTGTACTTTACGTGGGAGTTATATTGCATCATTGAATTCGCTGTGAAATTTACTGGAAACGTTCGCCTCAAAAGAAACGGATGGCCGTTGTGTTGAATGTTGACACCTTTAAAGTTGGTAATGGAGACAAAGCATGATTTGCAGCTTGGTAAGGAATGCTTCAAGTCAACGTCAGATATCGGATGGTTGTCAATGCCAGAACGCAGTTCATGAGAGAAGGATAGTTGCCGTGCTTCCAACATTTGCGACTGAGCAATTCGACAATGATGAATGAACAAAGTTACGATAATGGTGGTCATGTAATTCATTGCTGCTTTTTATCAAACCTTGCAATGAGATGTGAATTATTATTTGTTGGAGCGTGTCCTCTGTACCACTTTCTGTAGACGATCTGATCCTGAGTTAGATTGTGCACAGTTCAACGACAGGCGACTGAAATAAAAAAATAAAAAAATGCGCTCATCAAACTTGCTGGAAGTTCCAACGTGTGCTTCGCATATTCAACTAGACTATATATTTCTACTGGTATCACATACGCAAGCCACAATTGTTGGTAAAGGATTCAGACCGTGCAAATGTCAAGAATTTTGTTTTTCGTTGTATCATCCACGTTTTACAAATAAAATTCAAACTAATATTGTGCGTTTCGCAACCGTGAACACACCAAAGCAATTTCGTTTCAGTTGGGCGGGTTTGTTTTGTCATGTCCATACAACATTGGTACAAATAATACGTGCGGGTAAATGTTGTCTTGTTGTGTTTGAGTTGCCATTCAAACTAATTTGTTTTGTCGTTATGCAACCAGCTATATGGTATATATATAATAACTCTATACAGTTATGGTGTGTTGTAAAACGTGTACATAAACTGGTTACACCATGCTAAATCAACTTGCCAACTTCTCGATTACGATGTTTGTAATTTTCAAGGGCGGATGGGATAATTAATGCTTAGAATATACAATTTTTGGGGCGTTGCTGCTACGTATTTAATATTAAAATTACAACGCTTCAAAAATATTACAGTAAAAATTGGTTATGTTTGGTAGCTTTATGAAATGTTGCAAAACCATAACGAAAATAAATTGGTGTTGGAGTCCGAAGACTCTGCAAGATTGTCTCCCCATTTTTATATTGTGTTTGATTACACTGTCCTAACTATCGTCAGCAATATGATAGTTGACTGACTACTTTCCACCACTTTTTTGGAATTGTTCGTTTTAGGATCCTTTGTGATGGCAAGGCTTGCACATACTTATTGGACGTATGAAAAATGCCAGCTTTGAAAGCGAGCATAATTTTTACTAGCGGAATAGTTCAGCAGTTATGAACTTGTAAGCCAGTAAGCAACCTATGAAACACGTAAATGGTTCACACATCCCGAAGTAATTTATGCACATGCAATAGGTAACGAGCTTGACGGATGCATGCCAACATAAAGCGCTCCTCTTACATGGTACTAGCTATGGAGGAAGTCGAACATGAACAAAATTTTGCAATGTGCAATGTGTGGTAATGTATACATATATTCCCTGGCGTTACGCACCTGCATTGTCCACAGTTTCCCGCTGTCACATACAATTTAAAAAAATATATATATTCATGTGGAATTCCAATGTAAGTTTCTATGCTATATTATAAATGTAAGCATTACCGACACTGCAAAGCATATCAAATGGGTCGATTGACAACTTGGTCGTGGTTCATTTCGTTTCCCATTTATATCAATATATTCGTTATAGTCGTTCAGGTGCCTGCATTATTTATGGAGGTGTATACAGTGATTCACAAGCGGGACTACTTCTTTGAACACATTTTATACAACTATAAACGAATTGTCTAGTGGAGTAATTTGCAAAGTTTTGAGATTCGTGGGAAATTGATATGATTTCGTTTTGTTGGCAACCATTATTTAAAATAATATTATTACTGAATATTTGATACAGAATTAGGTATTGCTCTCAATTCAAATTAAAACTGCTACTATTTATTTAATTGTCCATGCGACATTATGATTAAATTTTATTACGACATGCTGCATTCGTTCTCCAGTAAAAGATAATACGTTTATATTTAGAAATCGACAAATATGGAGTTCAAGTATGTAATTCCAATGCAAAGCGGGTACATATATGAAAGTTCTAAATGTTGGAAACCACCACAGGCAGTGGCTAGATTCGGTCTCACCAGACCATTACATCTATATTAATTAATCCACAAATAGCTTGAGCGAACACGGGAAAAAGGACAATACATTATTCAGAGCGATAACAGAATTGAGCTCCGGAGACACATTATAACACCAATATTCGCGCAACCTAAAACCAACGGAGGATCGAAAATAGCAAGCAACTATGTACTGTGTTGTCTGCTCACTTATTTTCAATGAGTGTAAATTGCAGAGCCAATCTAATCGAAAACTTAAAAAACACAAGAGGCGTCAATCTGTCAAAATAGTTTGAATGTAGGAATCTAATTTTCATCGGCTGTAACGATCGATAATATCTACCCATAAGCTTCCTACTCAGCAAATGTACGGTACAATTATGTCCAATTTTCTTCACCGGTGTCACGGGAAAGCCTCCGTTGATCACTGCTAGCTGTTTCTTTAATACGACCAGTGTATTTTGACTGGTTCCATTGAGCATCGATGCATAGTGAAAGCCAAGTAAAATTGTGAACACTCCAGTAAGAATCAAGTTGAAGAAAATAAGCACGGCGCTTAAGTGCAATTCGCAAAATCTTGTAATAATGATGAACGTTGGTACGGACACGCATGCGATCCCTCCCAAAATTGTCTTTGGTAGCAGATATTTCCGATGGATTTTATTGTAGAGGTTGACCAGCAGTTGAATTTGACGGTACATCTGAAATATTTTGTAAATGCCTTCCAATGTCTTCACATTGTGAACTTTTCTGTTAAGTGATTCAATGACAATACGCTTAAACAAATTAAAATACTTCAGACATTAAATATGTTTTGTGCTTCATGCATACCTTTTTGCCAGTCGTAAGCTAGCGCTCAAACAGAATGTCGGTATGAGTAAATGTAGAATCGCGTTCATCGTTCCATAATTCGTAAAAACTCGCATGCTTATATACAAATAAGCGCATAGACAAATTCGTTTCAAAATTTCCACCAACATTCCCAGTACCCTTGGCAATGATTCTGTTGAAATTCCGTTCAGAATGAAACTAGGGACAAGGTTCCACGGAACACTTGGTGAAAGCGCACTCGACAACGAATATACAACGGCGTGGTTACATAAACCAATTGTTATAATTCGTGACGCCAATGATACCAATTTCCTGGATGTATCGATTTTCCAACGCAGCCGTTCCAATCTCCAGGAGGTTGACATTACATTGGTTCTCTCAAACACTAGTAACTGGTTCATGAATGTACAAAAATTATCACTCTCCTTGTGATGAAACCAACAGGTAAGTTGAAATAAAAATCCAAAGTAGACAAAAAATAAGACTGCACACTTTTCAAAAATTGAGTGGGATTCAAAGTGTGCTCGAAGAATCCCTAACGCGCAGGCCAAGAACAGGGTGAAAACGTGATGTTTCCACACGTTCTTTGCGTAGGCTGGGTTTTCAGAAAATGTGAACTTTTTTGAAGGACCGATTGTTGTAATTTGCAATTTATACGGATATGTGGATGATAGCAAATTCCAGCGGTTTGTCCACTGAAATACCCTCTCAATGTCGTGGATTAAATTAGAAGCGTTCAGCATTTTGATGGGATATTATTTCAGACTGGCCTGCCGTGTGGAAATGAAGCGAATGCTCGTATAGATTGTAGAATACGGTTCGTTCAGTTTTCACGTAATGTCAATGACGTCAATCATCCCAAGCAAACAAATCAAAATTTTAACGCGAATTTATAATCGATGAATCTGACTGCCACTTAGAAAGCTATGGGTGGTGATCGATGAAGTTTTATCGCATACGTATTTTATATAACTATAGTTGAGTGTTTTTAGAGTCTTATCTGCATGTTTTATAGCAATTTCGGCCTATCGTTACTGATTGATTTTGTGCTTAAAATTTCGATTAAAGCTATTTAAAGCGAAGACTAATTCACAAATAAAGTGATGCATTCAGATTTAAAATCTAGGCATGCTGTCGTCCAATCAGCCATTTCAAAACGCGCATGTTTTTGCATATATCCCCAAAGTGTTTTACAGGAAGGTATACATGTTTGTCAAATGTTCGGTGTCGAATTTCCCTTGACAAATGTCACACCCGTCACTCTGCTTTTTGCGTTGTCGGATAATTTGTCTGCTTTCCAAAGCGAATTTACTTTCGCCGCTTCAATTCCTGTCGCGTTGACCTACATGAATGAAGTCCATGTGCTGTGATTCATTACATACTACTGCCAATGTGGCTTGGAAATATAATGTTCAATCTTGTATGTGTATATTCGATTTCACATTACATTGAGCTGCATAATATACCTGTATTCTATAAATATAACATGACTGCTAATATGATTGCACTTTCAGTATTAAACTTAACCATTATCAGAGGGAAAATCTGGAAGCCAACAAAGCATCTTCTGCGTCAGGTAACAGCATGGATACAAAAGATATGACACTTTTAGTATATATTGCTTGTGTTAAGGGATTTGGCCAAATGTTTTAAAGCGGAATGATTGACGGGTAACTGAAATCTTCAAAATAACTAAAACATCCTACAGGTCAAAAACGAGGGAAGATGTATCATTTACGGGTATGGGAAGCTTCCGCTTGAAATTCACCTTTTTCGCTATGTTCCGAAACGATGTGCACCTGAACCGTACTAATTAGAGGTGTATTGCAAGATTCGTGAAAGTTTTACAAAAAACAACTTTGATTCTCGGGGAAACGGGAGTGAGCAAACACATCCGCGCATTTGCTGCTCACGTGGAAGCCGTGAAGCGAAAATGAGCTGATGTGATGGCAAAAGCATTTCAGCATTTGGGGCTTGATCACATAATTTTAGCCATTATTGTAATTTGGCGAATTTTGTCCTTAATGGCAGGCCCTTAATGGTAAATGACAAATGAGATATCATACGATGGATGGATAAATGTCTAAGTGTATAGCGAGAATTATTACCATTCTCAAAAATATTTACATAAATTTTATGCAAAGTACTTATTCTACCCCATAAAAATACTTAATGTAGAATAAGTACTAATTTTTCATTTTTATAATTTTGCGAGTATTTTCTAGTGGAGAATAAACATTTCTACTAGGGTGAAAAAGATTATGCCTTAGTTTAATTCTTCTTTAAAACTGGAAGTTAATTCCATTTGAAATATTTGGTGTTCAAATACATAATTTCGGATAAACTCTGCGCGCCATATCTAGTATCGGTTGAAAACTCAATATCCAGCACGAGGTGCTAAAATGAGAAATAATTTATTTCGGCAATATCAGGCTGAATAGAAAATTTTCCATTTCATGTGTTATTCAGGAACCCTAAATGATGGAATGTGATAATTTATGTCGTTCTTTTGATTGGAATGGAATGGGGCAGCTTGGATATGGGCTATAGATGATGGTCTAAACTACTGACCATGTACTGGGCAATCGTGCTGTACACGCTGCAATACATAGTGAAAACGGAGGGGAAACGGGGACAAGATGCGGAAACACCAGTGGACAACATCAAAAATGTCATCTACATTTGCTCGGCCATTCTGTTCGTGAAATTTTCGACACATAATTAATCACATGAAAGACATTTTTGTTCCGAACTGCTGCTTGAACAAAAAAAAATCTACTTAATTTGGAATTCAGAGAGATATTAAACGAGAATGAACTATGGCGTGTGCAGAAAGTACTTACTACCTTTTCTCATTTAATCATATCCTCGTATGCACTCCTGCCTACGTTCTGAAATAATTATGTAGCCTGCTAAATTATGCTTCAGCGCTCACTGTTAAAGTAATTATTTATTTTCCCCAAGTAGCTCCGTACATTTTGCAAGGTTTTAATTCTTTTAATGAATTATAGAGTTTCTACTTAAGACTCGACCTAACAAAGTAGAACTGAGCTATCCACTAGAATGTTCTTTTAGTATGCCTTCTCCAACTTCAGTGCTCTTTTACATATCAGGGAATTAAGTAGAAATGGCTTGGCGTTTATTGTGGAAAGTTTACGAATTGAACGCATCATTATTTTGGCCGTCACCTGTACCCGCACATCGTCACGGCCCAACCCACACAACAGTATTTTGTGGTGGTAAAATCCTGGAAAACGCACATTGGATTTTACGTATCATTCCTGCCACTATTCCTACACATAATATTCCCGTTGACGATTTGTTTAGAGTACATGTTATGTGAATCCAATGATATACCCATTTATCTTGCGCTTTTGCAGTTTGAGGTATTTTTCTTTTTTCTTCTAATCACTGGTCTCAATCTAGTAACCGTTCGGAGTGGGGAAGGCTTTTTCCAGCATTTCGGGAATGTGCTATTCCGAATTCACAGGAGACTTTGTCGTGCAAGTATGGCAGCTATTTCTCAATTTTTTTGGTAATTTTATAATATAGTATGAAATACTGCTTCATAATTGAACCTTATGCAATTTGCAGAGAGAAGTCAGGACCTCGTAGGACTAGCTATGCAATTACTGGTTGTCATACTGTTTACAATTGGAATTTCACTGGGTTCCCTGGCTGTGTATTTGAATGTAGATCCAGCTTCCCGGATCACAAATAAGCTGTTTCCAAGCACCACATATCTTCACACTAGGGATGCCAGCTAGCTTCGCTTAGCAAATTTTATGAATTATCCTTCGCAAAATGTAGAGATCGAAAATCAGTCTGACTTAAATTTATACATGTCTCAGCGATCCCTCTATCCCTTTCGATCCCCAGCGATCATGCATTTCTTTTCGCCGCTGCATATCCCACGCATCCTCTGCCCAACTTCACGCATTTTACGCCATCTCATATTATGACTCATTCCCAGCTTATCAACAATTCGCTGCACATCAAATATTCCACGTCAATTAACCCTTACCAGCATATCAACCTTCCCCAGCATATCGTGGTTGAAGCTGCAAAAAAAGAAACATGCTTGGGCTGTTCATTTCAACATACATTGGCTGTGCATTCCAGCATAAGAAACATGCATCGGCTGATCATTTCAACATACGAAACTTACGGCAAGCATGTTTCTTATATTGAAATGATCAGCCGATGCATGTTTCTTATGTTGGAATGCACAGCCATTTCATGTTTCTTCTGTTGCAGCTTCAACCACAATATCACCTTTTCCAGTAGCTCTTATACTTTTCATATCATACGTTCTATATTTGCGAACTTGAGACCGGGCACCTGCATTTAGAACGGGCACCTGCATTTAGAACGGGCACCTGCATTTAGAACGGGCACCTGCATTTAGAACGGGCATCTGCATTTAGAACGGGCACCTGCATTTAGAACGGGCATCTGCATTTAGAACGGGCACCTGCATTTAGAACGGGCACCTGCATTTAGAACGGGCACCTGCATTTAGAACGGGCACCTGCATTTAGAACGGGCACCTGCATTTAGAACGGGCACCTGCATTTAGAACGGGCACCTGCATTTAGAACGGGCACCTGCATTTAGAACGGGCACCTGCATTTAGAACGGGCACCTGCATTTAGAACGGGCACCTGCATTTAGAACGGGCACCTGCATTTAGAACGGGCACCTGCATTTAGAACGGGCACCTGCATTTAGAACGGGCACCTGCATTTAGAACGGGCACCTGCATTTAGAACGGGCACCTGCATTTAGAACGGGCACCTGCATTTAGAACGGGCACCTGCATTTAGAACGGGCACCTGCATTTAGAACGGGCACCTGCATTTAGAACGGGCACCTGCATTTAGAACGGGCACCTGCATTTAGAACGGGCACCTGCATTTAGAACGGGCACCTGCATTTAGAACGGGCACCTGCATTTAGAACGGGCACCTGCATTTAGAACGGGCACCTGCATTTAGAACGGGCACCTGCATTTAGAACGGGCACCTGCATTTAGAACGGGCACCTGCATTTAGAACGGGCACCTGCATTTAGAACGGGCACCTGCATTTAGAACGGGCACCTGCATTTAGAACGGGCACCTGCATTTAGAACGGGCACCTGCATTTAGAACGGGCACCTGCATTTAGAACGGGCACCTGCATTTAGAACGGGCACCTGCATTTAGAACGGGCACCTGCATTTAGAACGGGCACCTGCATTTAGAACGGGCACCTGCATTTAGAACGGGCACCTGCATTTAGAACGGGCACCTGCATTTAGAACGGGCACCTGCATTTAGAACGGGCACCTGCATTTAGAACGGGCACCTGCATTTAGAACGGGCACCTGCATTTAGAACGGGCACCTGCATTTAGAACGGGCACCTGCATTTAGAACGGGCACCTGCATTTAGAACGGGCACCTGCATTTAGAACGGGCACCTGCATTTAGAACGGGCACCTGCATTTAGAACGGGCACCTGCATTTAGAACGGGCACCTGCATTTAGAACGGGCACCTGCATTTAGAACGGGCACCTGCATTTAGAACGGGCACCTGCATTTAGAACGGGCACCTGCATTTAGAACGGGCACCTGCATTTAGAACGGGCACCTGCATTTAGAACGGGCACCTGCATTTAGAACGGGCACCTGCATTTAGAACGGGCACCTGCATTTAGAACGGGCACCTGCATTTAGAACGGGCACCTGCATTTAGAACGGGCACCTGCATTTAGAACGGGCACCTGCATTTAGAACGGGCACCTGCATTTAGAACGGGCACCTGCATTTAGAACGGGCACCTGCATTTAGAACGGGCACCTGCATTTAGAACGGGCACCTGCATTTAGAACGGGCACCTGCATTTAGAACGGGCACCTGCATTTAGAACGGGCACCTGCATTTAGAACGGGCACCTGCATTTAGAACGGGCACCTGCATTTAGAACGGGCACCTGCATTTAGAACGGGCACCTGCATTTAGAACGGGCACCTGCATTTAGAACGGGCACCTGCATTTAGAACGGGCACCTGCATTTAGAACGGGCACCTGCATTTAGAACGGGCACCTGCATTTAGAACGGGCACGTGCATTTAGAGGCGCATTGAAACTTTCAAGAGAACTAAAGCTCCCAAAATATAGCGACACCTACTGGGTGTTTTTGTAACTACTTCAAGCTATTCATTCTTGTAGTTCATATATTTGATACTGGGGGCGTCTCAAAGTGAGGGCGGCTTTCGGAAACGGTGCTTAATATATATGATAGTTCTGAAGTATACTTGCAGACTTATCCTAGCCAATTGGGCCTCAATTGAGGGAACGAGATCGTTTACAATTGTGTTGCTACCCCAAATGTCATCATTTTACATTGTTCTAGTATGCCTCAAAATTATCGCCTCCATGTCCCTGAACATGTTTATCCAACTACGCTGTCTGTGTCAACTTACCCTGGACACGTTTAGAAATATGGCGGCTCTGTTGATGGGAAATGGGTTTGCTATCTTGGTTCTAGGCACATGGATCTTTGTTGCTGGCTGGAACCTGTTTAACTTTTGTTTGTACCTGCTGTTCTCCGCGATAACGATGCTTACATATGTTGTAAGTTTCTACTCGGTGTTGCCACTTTGCAATTGCCACAAATTCAGCCCCAACTTGCTTCGGTGGCAATGGTCCAAACGATCATTCGCGATCTGGGGATGTGCGCAGAATTCAGGGACGTCCTAGACGAGGTTTGAGCACAAAGTATGGAAACGACAAGTGGACGCGCAAGCACCAATCTCTTTCTATTACGGATCCGCACAATTTGATACAGATGCCCCAACAAATGTGTATAAAAATATTATCGAGAATGCCATGAGTCTAATACTTCTTTACAATTAGGGGATGAGGTGGCTACGGCCGATAAATGTAATCATTGCTGAATCACATATCCTTCCTATAGCCAATATGTATCCTATATATTCTTGTCCATCTCCATCTAGAATGTTTGGATAAATTATTAAATAAATCAATCACATTTTGCATTTATGCTAGAACAAAAAAAAAACTAATTTACAATTCAGAAATATATTACCCGAACACGAACATTGGCAAGAGGTGGAAATATTTTATCACGTTTAATTAATTCTCCATCTAGGTTCGTTTCTTGTCTTCAAGTAACTACTTAGATATTCTACAGAAATCAATTTTTGTTAAAATATTTACTGGCAGCATGTATTTAGTTCGTTGGAATAGTATGAAATTTTTTACAAGAGCGCATATTGTACAAGCGATGTGTACATAATGCTAGGGATTTCAATATAGATTTCCGACACCAAATAAAAAGCTGTGGAATATTATTTTTTAGGTATTATTTGAAGCAATGTGGCTAGATGCACGCAATAGAAAGCATCACCAAAAGAACAACAAGGCATTTCAATCAGGAAAAACTAAATATGTAACATTTTCATCAATGCCGAATTTTAGAATCTAGTCAAATGTTCTAATAAAACTATTTCCTTCTATTTGTGCTTCAGTCTAACCCAGAATTAGAACAAGAAGCTTCACTAGAATGTTCAACTTGTGTGGAATGTGAGCCAAGCCAAGTGAAACGAATAAATGCGCAATTTGTTTTTCCTTTGTTCTCTGAAACGATAACGCGTTTCTCGTATATAAGTGCCGCCCCAACATTTTGTATAAAGAAAATGACTTGGTAACTGTTATGGAAGGCATATGAATTGAATGCAGCACTGTTTTCACGCCACATGTATTCTCATGTGCTCTCAGTTGACATTCCGACGAAATTTATGATTCAGGAGCAGAAATGGAAGGGAAGCATGGACGCTGATTAGAATTTAAGCAATTTTTTTCGATGCATTTCACGTATTTGGGATATATTTTAAATAAAGCAATTAATTGGCAAAGTTAGCAGGCACGGTTTTTATAAAATTATCTTAATTTAATTTGTTGTCTCTGCAAATACGTCCGACATAGAATTATAAGTTAAACTGCTTGCACGTGTCGTAATAATGTATAAACCAATTTATACTTTGCAGTATTCTTCACATAAGCATAAATGACATGAGCAATTTAATTTGGTGCTGAAATCAATAGCTTTTTTTAAAATTTATTTCATTTCAACCACCAAATGTTCAAGTAAATTTGAATTTGGCTGAACTCGTCATAAGGTATGTATATATGTGCTAAAGAAATCAATTTCCAACACGAGCTGCTAAAGCAAGAAATTATTTATTTCCTCAATACTGGACAAAGTAAAAAGTGAGACATTTCATGTTTTATTCAAGCACACAAAATGGGGATAAAATGAGTTTTTCTGGCGCTCCCTTGCTCCAACAAGGAAACTATCCAAAAATTCAAAAAATAATTAAAAGTTTTTGCCAATTATTAATTAATTATTAAAAATATTAATTAATCACGTATTTGGCGTTTTGATAGGCACTGCTGCCTGAACGAGAACATGTACTTAATTTGGAATTCAGAAAGATATTAGTCCAGAAAGTACTCTCGTATCTAGATCTGCAATCATATCAAGAAGTATCTAGATTCCTGCCTGTCTTGAATTAATTACGTAGCCTACATAAGAATGCCTCAGAGCTCATTTTTTAATTTAATTATTTATTTACACCAAGTATCTCCGTACATGTCGCTAGTTATTTATTCCATTTATAAATTAAAGTGGTTTTCTACTTTTCATTAGGTCGAGCAGAGCACAGCTCAACTTTCCACTGGAATATTCTTTTAGTACGCCTAGTGATAGCGTAAAGAATCACACATTGAGCAATCAGAGACAAGCATTTGAAGCGATCTAACGATTCTTGAAAACCATTTCTCCTTCAGGGGCAATAAGAAGAAGATGGCTTGGCGCTTGTTGTGGAAGGCTTATGAGTGGAACGAAGCATTATTCGGGCGTCTCATGTACCCCCACATTGTCAGCGTCCAAACTACAAGACAGTGTTTCGTGGTAGAAACGTCCTGGAAAACGCACATTGGATTTTACGTATCATTCTTGCCACAAGTCCTGACAATTATCTTCCCGTTGATAATTTGCTTGGACTACATGCTCAGTGAATCCAGTGATATACCAATTTATTTGGCTCTGATACAGCTTGATGTTGTTTTCTTTTGTATTCTAATCACCGGTCTCAATCTAGTAACCATTTATAGTGGACAAGACTTTTTCCAGTATTTCGGCAATGGCTTATTTCGATTTCACCGGGACCTTTGTCATGGAAGTATGGGAGGGGGGGGAAGACTTTTATTGTCACTGTTACTTATCAGTAATTGCCAATTGACACAGTAATATACTTATACAATTTAGTTATAGATGAATACAAATCATACACTTTTAAATTTTTAAACTAACATAAATAACGGAGACATTTACATTATTACTTAATAGGTACGGAGTAGAGATGATTGTGTAAAATCATACATGATCCTTTTAACGCACTAGTTACAATTTCATCATAAAACTTCTTAGAAAATTTGAATATGTTAAGTAGGTTTCTTGTATCTTTTGTAAGTGTTCCTCTTGCTCCAATGAGTATCCCAATGACTTCGATTTTGCAAGTTCGGTCCAGATTAAATTTTGTTCGTAAGTCTTCACAGCAGGGATTGTAAATTGATTTTTTCTCACCGTCCACATCATGGGCTTGATTAATTGTTGTTTCAAAACGGATAGTTGGATCAAGAATGAATGCGGTATTTTTAAGGCGATTAATTGCAATAATGTCTATTCGGCGATCTAAAGTTGGTATTTCTTCATAAACTTCGTATCCTTTGATTTTTAACTCTTCAGCAAACATTGATCTCACTCGATGGTGTCTAGTATTGCGCAACAGTTCTCCGAAAGGACATGAGCCAAGCACATGTGGAAGTGTTTCTACGGTCTCGTTACAATGCCTGCAACGGATTGTGTTTCTCAAATTCGTTGGCAATTTTAAAATGCGCTATAACATGGTTCTCGTAATGAATGTAATACGTTTAATAAATATTTGCAGAGGGAAACCACGACATGCTTGGACTACTTATGCAATCAATGGTTTTCATACTCTTCATAGTTGGAATTTCATTGGGCTTTCTGGCTGTATATCTGGATTTAGATCCAGCTTCCTTTACCATAAATAAGCTGATCCCAACGACTACATCTTTTGTCACAGTTTTTAAGTATATTTTCAGACTTATCATGGCGAATTGGGCTACAATGGAAGGAACAAGATCCTTTACAATTATGTTGCTGCCCGTTATGTCCTCATTTTATATTGTTTTGGTCTGCCTCAAATTCATTGCGTCAATGTCTCCGAGTAATCAATCCCTTACTCGATATATCCAGCTTCGATGTCTGTGTCAACTCACACTGGACATGTTTAGGGATATGGGTGCTTTGTTGATGGGAAATGGGTTTTTCATATTGGTCCTGGGCACATGGATCTTTGTTGTTGGATAGAATCTATTCAACATTTATCTGTACCTACTCTTTTCCGGCATAACGGTACTTACATATGTTGTGACTTTTTACTCGCTTTTGCCAGCTTGCAACTGCCAGGTATACAGCCTCAATTTGATACGGTGGGAATGGTCCAAGCGATCCTTCAAGAACTGGGGGGGGGCAGGATTCAGAGAAGTCGTGGAGACGGTTTGAATACAAAGTGTGGAAACGACAAGTGGATGCGCAAGCACCAATCGCCTTCTACTACGGATCCGCAAAATTTGATAGTGATACCCCAACAAATTCATTCCAGAATATTATCGATAATGCCGTTAGTCTAATTCTTCTTTGCAATTAGGCGACGAGGCGCTACCGCCTGATAATTAAGTACATGTGTTGCTTGGCATCGCCTACAATTAGAGTTGGTTTTTAATACGTGAGCACTGGCTTATGATAGCCGTTTAGTGTTTTTCATATGCCAACAATTTAGTATTTTTATATAGTAGAAATATTTGTTCATCATCCCAGAAATATGTATCAAACGTGTCATTGTTCATACCCAACACTTGCTTAAGTAACAATAACTATGTAAATTATTTTCAAAAATCAACGCAAACATAACTTTAGGCGATAAATCTCTTGTTCAAATTTACAACTCCATTTTCGTTCCATCCCACAAATTGGTATACAATTAATATTTAATGGAAAGACGGTGAATAGAAATTAAAATCGCCACATTTTCGATGCAAATTATTTTTAATCAATGATTTCAAAAGCATGAGACCCGTCAAGCGTCAACAATGCTGGAAACGTAATGTTACTTAAAAAGAAGGTAGACTATTGAATTATTTGTTGTAAATCGGCTAAAGCTCAACTGCATTGTAGATATGATGCTCAGCATTCAAAGTGTGTAATTTGATCAAAACCATACGTGAATAATTTGTTTGGACCATTTTTTGAGCCCATTCGACACAATACCGCTCTCATCAGGTCTTTCTCAATTTAAAGTTTTTATCTTCCTATTTGTTATGGACACTGGCCAGAATCTGGATGCTATCCGGAAAGGAAAGAGCGATTTTATGCATTTTGTGAATGATTTATTCAGATTTCACCGCACGCTTTGTGACGCAATTGGCGGCGTAAGTATTTAAGTCAAACAATTCGAATGTATAAACCGTTATTTGATTCTCTCTAACGGAACCACTTCATTGATATTTAATTATATAATTATATTCACAGGAAGGCAGAATGATATTCTAGGCCTCCTTATGCAATGTTTGCGACCGGAGCGACAATGGGTTCCTTGGCCGTATTTGCGAATCTGGATCCAGTTGGTAATCTGGCCAACAAGCTATTTCCTTACACAGCTGTATGCTCAAGAATCTTCAAACTTATATTTATGCTGCTGCTGACAAACTGAGCGATGTTGGAATACACACGCTCATGTATGTCGAAACGGACGCGTTGTCGCGTGTTAATGTGTCCCACTTATTGAAGATAATGATTGTATATTTCCGTAGGAAGCCGTATATTACGATTTAGTTTCGACACTGAATCATTTTCAAATTGCCATGCTATTGTCCGTCTTGTCACATTAATATAAAATGAATATCCAACAGAATGTATTTGTGTTGGATTGAAACCCGACACTTTTTTGTTGCAAATTAGTTTTAAATAAGATTTTAAAACCTTAATGTCGCGCCCAGTCAACAGCACTGAAAATACATGTTTTAAAATAAAAAGTTGGATGTTTTATTACGATTAGGCTAAAGGTAGATGCCAGGATTGGTATGAAGCTCAACATTCCAAATGTGTAGTTTGCACAAAGCATTGTTCCACCATAATACATTGGCAAATATCTACATATTCTTGTCCACTCCTATCGCAAAATCGCCGTCAAATAATTAATCACATGGATGGTAGATTGCATTTTTGATAAGAACTCCTCCCTGCAAATGAAAATCTGCTTAATTTGGAATTCAGAAAGATATTAATCGAGCATGAACTTTTTCCCATTTACTTATATTCTCATCTATATATATTCCTGCCAATATCATGAAATAATTACTTGGCAGTAGTAGCCAAAGGAGAACTTGGGCGACCAAATATTGATTTTTACGCTGATTGAGCGCTTTTCCGAGCCCCGGCGGCGCTTCCCGAGCCCCGGCGGCGCTTCCCGAGCCCCAACGGCGCTTCCAGCGCCTAGCTTTCTCCAGCATCCTTTGTTCAGCTTGAGCTGACATCTTATTGACGTCACAGAAACCAAGTGAAAGTGTCGCAAAGCTAGTAAAATATTGGCAACAATGCAGAAACCAGTGTGTGTAACAGAGAGCATGTACTTTTGTATTGACAGTGGTAACCAGGCAACGCACTGCATGTACTAAACATGTAAAGTGAAGGAGATGCCATTCATGGACAATATTGGTAGTGAATATGCAGAGTAAAAGTGTGTGCATTTGCACATGCTACCGGTGCTTTTGTTTGGTCATTGGTTACCAGGCAACGTGCAGCATGTAAAGGGAAAAGTGAAAGAAAATGCACTCATTCACACAATAGGTAGGGAATATGCATGGTAAGAGTACATGTATTTACACATGGAAAAGTAAAAGCGTATAGGTTGGGCCGACCACCCGCAGCCGCTGGAGCCACCCCTTCGTCACGGCGCCACCCCTTCAGCACGAAGCCAGCCATTCACGGCGTATAATGAAAATTGTGTGATTCTAAAAATAGTACATGTGGCCGCCGGGCTCGAGCCTATATGCATTGAAGGTAATATGCAAATATTCGGTGCCACGTATGGGTGGGAATGAAGTTGTCAATCAACATACTAAAATTAGAGTGATTATAAATATAATTATGTATTTATTCTTCATCAAAACCTTTTAAATTGAAACCTTCTAATGAATATATAGATTCAATTATATCATGCGACATCACCGCAGTATACATGCTGCAAATTTTATTGATTTGTGTGCTTTAATTATTTAATGTAAGGTGTGAATACAGAGGCATAGAGATATTTGCTAGTACGTATAAGTGTCTACCACATAAACGTGCTTTTCTTATCTTAATATCTTGTGATATCGCTCACATTTGTATTTTGATTCACAAGTTAAACACCTTAGATCATAAATCTTATGTACAACATATGGTGTAATATTTTTATCGTAAAATATCTTAACAAATTCGTCATTAAACGTTTTGTCTTGAGCTCTGAACTTTTTAACAATTCTACAATAAGGTACATTAAGTAACCTAGAGTACACAAAAAATAATGAATACATTCCGCACACACGAGATGTTTCGCTTTGATATTCTACACAGTTTTCTATAGGCCTTAACCTATCAATAACGCTAAAACGTTTATCATATACTCTTAACTCAACACCAAAGCTATCAAATATTTCATATCGATCCCCATCTTTTGTATAGCCTGCAATCCAGTGTTTTCCTGGATAGTCCTGAGTGTTAATTATATACACGTTTGGGTGCGGAGAAGATAGAAATCGATGAAAATTTGTTGGGGTGACAATGCCGAAACAATTATTTTTTTTATTTTTAGTTATTACTTCTAAGGCTGACATTAATTCACTAGAATTCATGGTGTTTTCGCACCAGTGTCATCAATATTGAATTGAACAAGTGATTGTGATAGTACAACTGCTGTTACAGCTTCCGTGGAACCAGCACCACTAAAAGTGAAGTTTATTGTTAGGTTCCCTCGATTCTTGTAATCTGTTGTCTGATTGCCGCAAACGTTAAAACAAAATACTGTATTTCCTTTGATAAAGTTATCACGACTAATGCCGATACTTTCATATCCCAACTGTAATTGAGAGAATAAGGAATTATATGCCAGGAGATACTCATCATCATTTATGTCAATATTCATGAAATCATTACCGACATTGTTAATCGTCATATTTAAATTGGTCAATCCAAATCTTGAAAGATGCCATGGGTTTTTTGTTATTTTCCCGTTTAGTGCATCAGTTGACATTAAACAAATAACAATAATTTGTGGCAAAAGAGATCCATCAAATAAGTTGTCTGCCGTAACATTTGTGGTACCACTTGCAATGGGACAGGTTCGAATATCTGTTTTCATAAGATTTGAATTGAACCTGACGGAATTGTAAATAGAGGATAGATAATCTACATCATTTCTAACTTTGAACCTGTATACATGCAAGGTACACTGTTCAAGATTAATCTTATATTCTTTGGTATCTGTTGTTACCAGACAAAATCCATCAGGTGAACGCTTTAACTTCAATCTTACGTCTGCGCTGGGTAGCTTCAGCTTTGGATCGCAAAATATATCGTCGTAAAGAGGATTTACAATTTCACATAATTTTCCTGCCTCAATATACTTTTTTCTTCCGGTATATGACGCGTTGCCACTAATTGTATTTGGCGTATCATCGTGGACGTAAACCGATTTCGTTAGTTCGTATTTCTTATATTCAATAGGGATGCTTAATAAAGCTTTTAAATAGCTTAAGATGTGATAGTTGTTGGACCAGCTCGCAAGTGAATTGTTAATGAACAATTGAAGTTGTTCAAATAACGCTGCGCCAAACAAATTTACAGGAGCAACCGGACTAGCAGCAGTAAGGGCCGTTCCATTTGATTCTGTTACTTTGAGTGCGAGGTGTAAATAGCTTTTTGGGAAGTCAAGTTGGTATCCTGGTAGGGCACTAATCTGTAAGTAAAACGTACGTTACTTCAAACATGTTGCTAGAGACTTCAAATTACTTGAACACATAATTGCAACTTACTTACATTGAACTCAAGATCTGCCGCGGCATCCTTCAAATTGGATGTTGAGTGCACCTTTTGATAAAATCCTGTCTCGGAATGGCCTCCATCCATCTTGTTAGTTATGAATTACACTAGACCAAGCTTTTTCCAGTCTGGTGGGTCAATGTCCTTGCACGTCTTTTTCTTGCACTTATTTTTCACACAACGCCTACCACTCTTACGACCTCATCCAATGATGGCAACTTTGGATCTGGATCTTTTCTTTGCACCACGTTGTTTTTTATCGTTTTTCCTGTGTCGTTTTTTTATTGGTTCTGCGTCAACCTCTGGAGGGGCGTAGGATAAATACTGGGAATCCCATTGTGGTATTAAACCCTTCATTCTTGCCTTAAATGAAAGTTACAGCTAAAATCTTCACTAAACGGAATTAATTCTCCACTTTCATTTACGATCCGCAAGTGAAGCGAAGATAGTTGTTGCGTTTCCTTCAGTGGACAATACGATACTGATGAAAATTCATGAGTAACTTCTTTGATATTACTCCTGTCGTGAGAAGTAATGCGAAGTACGTTGTCCTTCTTTTCATTGAGTATCTGAGGTTCAATCGATAGGCTTTTGATTATTATTTTCTTTTGACCCCGAAATAGGTCAGCCTTACTCGTTTTAAATCCAGGAGAGAGAAAAGTATATTTTGTGTTGAGTATTCTTTTTATCCTTTCGGATGGGTATAATCTATAACTTCGATCCTTGCTTTCTATTTTTAGAAAATCTGAATCGCCTTCAAACGTCAAGTCAGAGATTTCACTCTCTATCAAAGACTCATTTATCGAGGAAGCAAAACCTGCTATTGACAGCTCATCTGGCTCTGCTATGTCTAGCGTTATCGGCCTAATGATATCAAGAATTTCAAAGGAGTAGGTGCTGCCTACTGATAATTTACCGTACTCCTCATTATTAAAGGGATTTTCTGCTAAAACCTCATTTTGAAGATAGATGGATGAGCTAAAGCCCATCACTTTTCTAAACTCTTCTCCCAATTTTATTGATACATCTCTCTCTATATCAGCCTTTATTTGATAATAAAGTTTCCGATTCATTACATACTGGTGTATGGAGACTCGAGTTTGATACTCTTGATTAGTCAAATTGAAAGTGGCCACATCGGCAGAAACTGATGAACTTTTTGTTAAAACACATGACAGTTTAGATTCTGAATCTTTTTGTATTTCTAGCTTATTATCTCCTTTTGTATACCCAAAAACTTTATGTAAAGGTGTATAGGTAATCTCTCTGAGTCCAATTTCATGAGGACCATTCAATACTATTGGCGTGAGAAAATTTGTGTAAAACTCTGAATTAGAGTCATTGTTCCCCCCTTCTGAAACGCCTTGACTAGATAAATATATACTGATCCCGTTGTCCATTATGATTCTACTGGCAGCAGTTCCTTTTCATAAAATCCACCTAGATGAAATAACATAAAAGTCTATTATTCATGATTCCTTGCATCCTTCTTTTCGATATGTTCTTTAACTAACCTTCAATTGGAGTTTTCTCGTCCTGATCAAAAAGGGTATAAGTTACAGGATGAGTATTATTCACAGATTTGACTGTGTATACAGCTTTATCAAATCTTCTGGTTGAACCCTTTTCAAAGTGCTTTTTTATTACACTGATTCGTAGTTTAGAACCGGGCGCATATTTTGGAAGTTTGCGATTCTCTTTAATGTACTTGCTGTATAATCTCTCCCATATTTCTTGAACGTTTTCACTCTTATGAGCATGCACTGGCGTTTGTTTTAAGGTACTGTGAAAAGTTTTATTGTAAGAGTTGACTATATCCTTTAAAACGTTTTTCCACTTTTTATTTCCTTGATGCTCGAACATTCGTGTAAGCCGCTGACGTAACGTCCCAATTATACGTTCACATATAGAGGCTGCAAAACGTTTATATTTTCTTCTCAATGTATTATCTCTCTAATAAAAAGTGGTTGAAATGTGACTCACCTTTAATTTCTGATTTTGTATGGAACCATATAATATCATTTTGCTTCAAAAAATCCTGTGTAGTTCGAGATGTGTATTCAGTACCTTTTTAGAAAAAAAAAGTTTATTTTAATTACATCATTATTTAAAGATCATTGGTATCAGTAAGTAATTGTCGATCATACCAAGATCGGATTGAAGATACTTTGGCTTTTTTCCCATGTCCTTAAATAATTTCTTAAGAGTGGATACGCCCATAGCTATAGTATTAAACAATTGTTATATAGTATGTATTGATTGATGACCTTCAGTAGTTTATAATTAGCATAAAATAAGTTCATTTACCATTCGAGAAAATGAGTCACAGAATATAATAATATAGTTGAATGGCTTATTGTCCTTTGCAAATGAGCGCATATCCATTAAATCGGTGCACAGCTGCCATCCAGGAAAGTGAGTAATCACTTTGCGTCTTTTGAAACGTTTTGGAGCAGGGAAAAAACTATAATATTCTTCTAGCTTTAGGAGCTCACTTTTTACATCACCATCTTTCAGGTTAGGTTTTCTTGTCCTTATAAATTTTTCAGCACCAGTGAAGGATCCTGGTAGCCTTCTATTAAGGTATTGCTTTTTCACATTTGCCATCACACTCCATCAGAAATCGTCAATTTTCATGAATTTTCATCAACATTTATGAGCATTCGTCTATCAGGGATAATCAAACCGTATTGCTCGGCACTGGTCCAATCCGATTCGTCGGATTCCTGTCTGCTGAGCAGGTCTCTGGCACGTTTACTTAGTAACGTCAGTGGAACGTTTTGCTTCTTCAGTTCATCAATAACGACTTCAACTCCATTTACATTTGACTGTGAGTGTACTAAATTATTTGTGAGAACGTTAATGATATCTACAATGTTACTGTGAGGAATCACAGATTAGTTGTGTATCACTTCATAAGTTGGAGTCCACTTTATTTTTCCTTTCGTCAGGACCTGTTTAAACAAAGACATTTACATTAATATTCTTTTATAACTTTGTTCAATGTATTCAATTATTGTTATAAAGGGAGTACCTGTAGTAGTCTCTCAGCTTTTCTCCTTTGTTTGTCAGGCAAGAAATCGATTATATTGTTGACATCTATGGGGTTAAAGGATGGTGTAACAGACTCCACGTTCTGATCTTGTCCTATCAGGCGATTGTAGAGGGAGAGTGGTATTGCTTTCCAGATTTCAAAACTGGCCATCTTGTGTAAGAATACTACAGATGAATCCTTCAAGCAACTTTGAAAGGAACGTTACAACTAGTAATATTAAGACCTTAGAATGCTTAATAAAGAATTGCTTTAAGTGCTTCAATGTCCACTTTCGTTTCACAAAATTTCGTATTATCCTTTTGTACTGGCGAAACAATTTCTGGTCTTTCTTCGTTTTAGTAAATTTGTCGAAATTAATAAATAATTCACTCAAGAAGCTCAGTTCTTTTTCCGATGAATTCTCAATTATTGTCTTTACTTTTCTTGGCCTTGCATTTGGGAATTGCTCCAAATATTCTCGCTTACGCTCTTCATCCATTTTCCTGTATATATTGCACTGGTCAGATTATTGTTCAGCTCTCAACAACAACTGTGCCTATCTCGTTCTACGGTGACAAAGAATTAAATCCTCTTCTATTTATTCAATATTTTTTATGTATAATGGGAGCGGTAAACTTTTGTACACTGAATTACTGTTTCCCTCCGCTTGTTGCAAAGAAGGCAATATGGGGCAATATGTTCAATGCACAGTTGTACACTACGTAAAAATAAATCTCTCCTCTTTACCACATCAAACTCTGTAAAGGTGATCAAATTACACCTTGAACAATATATGTAACGATTTGAAAAATCCATGTTGGTGACACCATTCCTATTTTCTTACTGGAACGAAGAGGTTAGTTGTTTCGTCTATTTCAATGGTGTCCCTTATTCGCCATTTTTGTTGTTGATCGACTGAAATATCAATAAAAAGGTACGCTCGATTGGATTTTGATGTTACATAATTGTAAACATCCTCCAGAAATTTTGAGCAGCGGGGATACATTTGATACCCAAGTCTATTTACTATTGATACGTCTCGACTGTTGTGAAAATATACAAGGTAATCCACTTGTAAGGCTATCGTCCGTAACAGAGGCGATGCGTAAAGATTATGTAAAGTTAATATGACACTGCACATTGAATGAGAAACGTTGCGGATTACAAAGTCTGTCAAACGTTTTCGAAGTGACCCAGTAATTGCGGTCTGCATGTCATCTAGTATAAGTAATGTGTTTGGCGATAATCCCCGTTCATCAAATTCTGTGGTGAATTCAATAAATGGATACTTTGCATGGAAAGTGTGGTATTCAGGGGTATCGATTCCGAAGACATAGATGATCTTATTTATTTGTCCTTGTATCCATTTGTCTCTATTTTCTATTAAATTAAAGATAAGTGTTGTTTTTCCCACTTTGGAGCGGCCCTGAAAATATCATGGTTAAAGTTATTGGGCCACATGAATCTATGTAGTATTGCGTTATATAAAATACCATAGCCCTTACCACCACTAGAAAAGTAAATGGGTGAATCAGCTTTCCGTTGATGATATTGGGATCCATGCTTCTGGTTCTATATCTATTTAAACACTATTCCAAAACATGAGAAATCCTGAAATATATGTGAAATTGAAAAATGCATCTCTGTGATACCTAGATCTTTCAGGTTTTAGATGTAGGCATATACTTGAACTCGTAGCCTTAAAAAATTAAAAGTATATAAATGAAGGAATGTAAATCCTAGAAACAACATACCTCAATCAATTACATTACATAATTGATATCGGGTTCACTTCTGCTATGGCCTTACATTTTTTAGAATATGAACTAAAATCGTCAGGTTAATTAGACAAATTGCCTAATTAACCTAGAAAATATATATGACCAACGATTTTACTTCATTTTCTAAAATATGTAAGTACAGAAGTATACATAAGAACTCTGTATGAACTTAAATATAATCTTCATTGCCGGACTGGACAGCGGTGAAAGGGTGGCTCCGTGCTGAAGGGGTGGCGCCGTGACGAAGGGGTGGCTCCAGCGGCTGCGGGTGGTAGGCCCAACCTATACGCTTTTACTTTTCCATGTGTAAATACATGTACTCTTACCATGCATATTCCCTACCTATTGTGTGAATGAGTGCATTTTCTTTCACTTTTCCCTTTACATGCTGCACGTTGCCTGGTAACCAATGACCAAACAAAAGCACCGGTAGCATGTGCAAATGTACACACTTTTACTCTGCATATTCACTACCAATATTGTCCATGAATGGCATCTCCTTCACTTTACATGTTTAGTACATGCAGTGCGTTGCCTGGTTACCACTGTCAATACAAAAGTACATGCTCTCTGTTACACACACTGGTTTCTGCATTGTTGCCAATATTTTACTAGCTTTGCGACACTTTCACTTGGTTTCTGTGACGTCAATAAGATGTCAGCTCAAGCTGAACAAAGGATGCTGGAGAAAGCTAGGCGCTGGAAGCGCCGTTGGGGCTCGGGAAGCGCCGCCGGGGCTCGGAAAAGCGCTCAACCAGCGTAAAAATCAATATTTGGTCGCCCAAGTTCTCTTTTGGCTACTACTCTTGGCCTACTTAACTATTCGAGACAGCTCACTTTTAGTATAATTATTTATTTGAACAAAGTAGCTCCGTTCGTCTCATATAAAAGGTATGCTTCTGGTAATTTCAAGATTTAAATAACCGCTTGATGATTGTTAAATTCGTTTTCAGAAATGTTCACGCCAAACTACAATCCGTGCAAATGTAAACTACACAGGACTCTCGAATGGACAATATTTCTCTACTTTTTGTCCTGTGTTCAGATTGCGGCATTGGGATATGTCATTTGCCTATGCGATCCCAGAGATGGATTGTACATTGGAAGCCTGATGCCTTAAAAGTATTTCTACCGCTTTCCTATGGGCGTCATAATTGCTGCATATCACGGACAATTGTTTCTAATATTTCAGCTTTCCCATGCCGCTACCGGTACAATTGCTATAACTTATTTGTTTTTTCTTGCCGTTGTTTTCTCAAACGAATTTCAGCTGAACTCTAACTACCGGTCTTTACGAACATACAATGCATTTCGGCAGCCGCAAAACCTACGTCTGTACTTTAGATCGTTTCAGATTTTAAACGAAATTGCCATGTCGGTGTACGCACCATTTGCAACAGCTTTCTATTACCTACTAACTGCAATCCCTGTCTTTTGCAATTATACGCTATTCCAGGATTGGGAAATTGATAATTGTTTCCAGAGAGCAATTATCATTCTTGGCGAGATTGCAGTAGTTTCATTTTGGATGTTTGTTCTGGGAATTGGAAAGTATTTGTGGGTTCGGCAGGTTAAAATATTTGACTCTTGGCGAAAATCTGACTGGGATGGAAATGTCACGGAGCAGAAGATTATGAGGAAATTTCGACAGCGTTGTAGAATGGTTTTGATCCGTCAAGGGAATACGCTGGTTGTTGGGCGGATGACACAATTTGATTATGTCAAGAGTGTAATTGCGCTTACGTGCAAGGTTTTGATAGCTGGAAGGAAATAAATATCGTTTAGCCACTTTTATTATTATTACATTATGTGTGATTTCAAAGATGCTTCACCAGCAGTAATAACAAAGGTAAGTGTTGACTAATTGTAATGTGACTGGATAATATGGCTGAATATATGCATTTTTTTTTAAATTCTGTTAATATAATTAAGTGAAACATTCATTACCCAGAGCGTTTACTCAAACAGTTTATCAAATATTCCGTGTAAATTCCCAATTATTCTGAACTTTCAGAAATAATCATAAATTCCTAAAACCAACTGAATTACTTTGCATGGTGACTCGACTTGAAAAATTTGGGCTTTCGGTTTTTTTTTCTACCGCTACTCACGGAGTTGGTTTTGTTATTGGCCACACGGAGAATTGAGAATTTGGGAATTGTTTTGAACACATTTTAAACATAACAAATAACTGCAGTTGCACTCGCTGTGGAAATTATCTGTCTCGATATAATTTGCTGGACTAACACTGTCTTTTGCTTGATCTGCAAAATTGTTTCTCCTCAAACTACTATATTTTGAAGTGTCGAACGTTAACCATATTATGGGACTATTAGCCTTGTTAGCATCAAAAATGTACGTGCGCACAAATTTGATGTTTGTATTCAATTAGCATACGCATGCAATGTGTTGTGAATAATTTAGTTTATTAATATTTTCCTATTAAGACCAGGCGCATTGAACTGTCTCAAGAGCTTAGTGGAGTGCGTAGATCTTTGCTGAGTAGATGCATGACGGCAACCAAGGGTATACATTTCAACTATGGGATAAGCAAATTTGCACTTCGACGTAACTTCAAAGCAAATTCGACGTAACTTTTAACTGTCATAGCTTATACTGAGCACATGTAAGCAACGTCCCCAATACTACCAATTTATTAACGGATTAATTCCAACTTGGACTAATGTAAAAATTTTTAGCATAATTATGGCTCCAGGAAGCAAGGAAGACTTTTCGTATGGGCAGTTGTATTTGCGACAATGGCTGCCAAAGATATTACATAAATTAGCTAATACTTATATATAAAAAGAGTCAATACTCGGGAAAAGTATTTTTTTTCATGCGTTTTGCATGGACTTGTTAAACGTATATATATATATATATTTCAGTGCAAAGGCACATATAATGCTTTAGGACAGTAAGGAACATTTATGTATAGGCGTAATCTGAAAATAATTGACGCATACTACAAACTACACTAAATCGTTTACAACTTTGCTTACGTATAACTGCAAAACCATCTGCGTGACATCCAAAGGATCTGAAAATCCGAAAACATAGTAAGAAGTAGTAGTGTCTTCCAAAATTGCTCACATATTCCAATGGCACACCACGAGTGCATTCCTTGTTTATAGTGGTGATGAGGTAGTTTTGAATAATTTAATACACATATCCATTCTAGATAGTCGCTAGCTTACACGAACCATGATCTTAGAATACTGAATATAATATAAAACGAATATTTTACAGCTACAGCGCAATGACTTGAACATGAGCTTCTATCGATATGTCATTTGCCTGGGAGAAGTTGATGAACTCGTTCACTTGATAGTAGTCCCCATTTTTCTTGCGCACACAGCTACCAGCATATACAATAATAGAACTCTAAAGTGGAATAAAATAACAATCAAACTTTAAATACGTGTAACCCTCTGTAAAAATTGACTTCCGCAGATCCTTTGCAATGGAGACAGCAGTTCTAATTTCCTGCTTGATTACTGCTATCTTCGCTCACGACGAATGGCAAGTGGTTTCAGATTTCCTCCCCATGCGTTTAAATGCATTCTCAGGATGTATTACGCATGTGATTAATTACCGAGGTATCAACATCAACGCCACTAATCTTGCGGAACCATTAATTCTTATGCGGTACTACAATCTCTACCAAACGTACCTAGTCTACAGCAAAAGAATTCGAGTATCCATTATTCCAAGTAAAATAGAAAATCTCACGTTAGCCGAAAAGTTGTTGGCTTCTCCTCGGTGGAACGACTATATTCGATCACACCAAAAGTATGCAATCGGATTGAAAACCACGCGACGAAACTGCATGGCAAGGATATACGTCTCTCCGCCAAACAACCACAAAGACAAGAAAATGTACGCCTTCAAATACGGAGGCTCTGATACTGATTTGCTGATACACCCATTTCGGAGAGCGATCAGATTGAAGCCGTACGATACCCCGCTACCGGAATATAGTGTAGACACGACAACCGATTATTCGGTAATTGTTTCAAACGAGTGCATGGAAACTTGATCAATTCTCTTTACCATTATCCTGGTGATGTAATGGCATTGCAAATCATATTTGCATGGTATGTCTCCCAAAACACTTGCAGCATACTTTGCAAAATGTGTGGCATATGTATTCCGAGTGAATTTTGGCGTTACCTAGAATCATCAAAACCAGATATCAGCTAGACTATTGGGTTCGTTGGGCTAATGCGCGCATTGGAAATTCTCCAATATTTAGAGCATTCATTGATGACGGAATACCATCTGATTATGTGAGAAATCCTGAAGAGTTAAAATTGAGAAGCAGCTTGCTAAGTAAACTAAGAAACCTGCACATCCATAGCACGTTCGAAACACTCAGGATAATGGAATTGCACATCATCTCACTGCTGTTTCCCAAAAACTCCACATTCGAAATTGACAGAAGATATAATCTTGAGAACTATGTTTGTAAGGATCAGCAATACCGACAAGTACAAACCCCGCGGCTGCACACCAGGGAAAAGCGTTCACTTCTACACTGTAGCCTTCCCAACATTCGTATTTTTCCACTCGGAGAATTTGGCTGAATTTTCCAAAATGGGCCTGGTGCCTGCCAAAGAGCGTTTAAGGTTCGTAAGTTGTCATGTGGAACAGCTGGGATGGATTAGAAAACTGGAGGAGTTGGTGACATCGGTGGACAGGTCCACTTGGGTTTTGCTACTAGTCTCATTGGCAATCATTTCGGCTGCCATTTCCAGAACAAGCAGCCGCTATCAAATAACCACACCAGACTATTCCGTAAAGCTAACTAGACGTGGCGTGCGATTTACATCAATTGGGTACGAACTATTCGCAGCGCTGCTGGATCAGGGGCGGGATCTATTCAGCGGCACAATACTGAAGCACAGTAGAAGCTCCTGGATAGCGGTTTTCATTCTGCCACTTGCTTTCACAATACTTGGGAATGAATACAAAGGTGACAATATAACCAAGCTAACCGTTCCTCCCCCTTTACGCGCCTTCGATTCGTTTGACATAATTCACCAAAGTAACTTCAACATATACACATTGTCTAGAGAGACGCCCAGTGACGAATTTAGATGGAGGAGTATGGTCGGCGGAGGCACATGGAGCAGATTGTATTACCAAGAAAACAACCACGAAGCATTGCCACTGATTTACCTATTTTTGTATCAAATCACACAAGGCAACGTCTTCAATCGACTTTCGGAAATCAGAACCAAAGTATCCAAAAGACTACGGTTCTACTTGGATAATTCCATGCTTTTCCCGAACTGGTCGAAAGTGAAATTTAATGAAAACGGTCTCACGGATTTCGAATCTCTGGTAAGCCCTCATTTGGAACAATGCGACAAAGCAGCTGCAATACTAGAAAAATACACAGCGTTGGCTGTGCATGGAAATTTTTCCATGAATGGCAGACCTGTCTCCCTTGGAAAGGACGTCATCCTTGAAGGAATGATTGGCTACAATATGTACGGACGGTTCTCTCCAAGACAACTTTATAAGATTAAAAACCTGTTCAGCTCTGATATCGGAGAATGGTGGATGAAATATTTTGATGATACTTCAGTACACAATATTAGTTTGGGAAACTTTCTTCGACCGAATAATGAAACTAAAAGTCTATCTGGAAATGACAGAAAGTCTCACGTCCATGCTTTATTGATCATTCCTTTGTCCGGTTTTCTTATATCGTGTCTGGCATTTTTGATTAGAGAAATTCCAATAATATTAGCATTTAATCCCTTAATCTGTAAGTACAATCGTAATAAGAGGCGTCATTTCCGACGTGTTGGTTTCCAAATGTTTTGAAAGACGCACTTTACAGAAGGCATTCTTTGTAATTTGTGGCCATGCTTGAGGAATCATAAAACGCTTAACGATAATGGCATAGCTCAATTTGAAGCGTGACGGTCTCTACAAGCATACAGCTATTTCAGCGCAGTCATAAGGTAGCTGCCATTAGGCTTCCTGTCAGCGTGTTTGCTAGGTATTTCTAAAGCAGATTATTATTAGCTACTCTTACCAGTATTTTGGAGTTAATTCTTGTATTATGAAAATTACAGTACATCGTATACTAGCTTACAGATAGGTGTAAGTGTATATAAGTTATAATGAGTATATTTTAAGCGGTTAGTGTTAAACTCTTGTAAAATTGTGCCTGTGATTTGTTGCGTGTGCAAATGTACTAAACTTTAATCTTATGTATTATGAACTCTACATTACATTACATAAACTGTACTCTACACCTCCTCGTGACCAACACGTCACCCACGTCAACCTTGATAACAAATTAAGCCTATTCCTCACTCCTCAACTCTAACCTTACTCCTGCTTTTCCAGAACTCTAAACTCTCACTCGATTTTTAATTCTCTTAGAATAAATACAATTCTCTAGATCCACGCGCATCACACTTTTTATTTCTTCGTACTCATGCTATACATAGCTTACAAACATCTCACTGAATCTTTGAAGTACATTCATTACATTAGCGATGAGTAATGTGACCCAGCTAAAATCGTTTCAAGTACCCCCAAATGTTGCAGTTTTCTAAGAAATACTATTTTTCTTTATCAGTGAAGCCAGTCTCAAAGTTGAATTGTTATGTGGTTCTTATTCAGAATCAACTGCCAGTGCATCCACTTCAAGCAGCCAGCCGCCTCCACCCTATCCGAAACCAAACACCAATCGAGCGAAGACGCCACAACAAATTCTTTCATCTCTACCTGCGTTCAACCCTAGGCAGGATGACTTGAAAACACGGTAGGGAACCTTTAAATATTTACTCGTTTTCAACGCCATTTCAGTTACAACAGATGAACTTCGGTGCGTCGAAATTCTCCTTTCCTCCATTGTGCCCTAAACCTATACGGTGCTCAACACGTCACTCTCCCTAGATTGCCCATCAACAAACAATATATCCGGTCAGAAGGCAACCGTCGTTGCTCACTACAAACCGGCCCCAAAGGCCCTGGCAGAGCAATACCGTTTCACGGGGAGGACGCAGCAGGCAGAAGAATGCATGCACGATTTTGAGGCAGCTTGAGAAAATTTGCCATGTATTGTCATCTCGCCGCACCATCTCGTTAATGGATGATGTCGCCCTCGCAACATCGCGGGAAGCTGCAGAAACCGTCACAGCGCCAGACTTTTACAATATGACTGACCAGATCCACTTAATGTACAGCACCTCCATGAAGCAAATCACCGGCAAGCAGCAACCAGGTAATCAAACCTAATGAAATGTACCCTACTCCGATTGCAAATGTTGCGGGTCAGGTGACCGCTCACGGAGTAAGTGCGGATATCTCCGTGCCAAGTGCCAGTCCTGCAACAAAGTAGGACACAGTTCCAGCGTATGCAGGTAGCACCTCCAATCATCACCATAGCCTCGACTCTATATCGGCCCATTCAAATTAGCCTCCCCATCAACAGCACCACTAGTGCATCCTTGAACCAGCACCAGTGCTTTCTTCTCACCTTCATCAACAGCTTCAGTTTCACCTGCGGCCTCTCTACAGTTTCAAGTTTCAATTTAGCTTTTCTCAAGATTATGTTTTCGATTAGGGATGAAAAAAATGTTTTGTATGCAAATGTACTAAACTTTTTTCCTACATATTATACAAACTGGACTCTCCCATTCCTCGGGACCAAGAAGTCACTAACGCCAACTATGTTAAGCGGTTAGTGTTATACCCATGCAAACTTGAACTTGTGCTTCTTTATTTCAACTAGCGTAATTTAAAAATATATGCAAAAGGTTTCTTTAGTTATTTAAGTGCAATCGTTTGGTATAGTATTCACAAGCTTCAAGAATGCTGATATTTGCAATTCATTAAACACTGAACAAAACATCCCTATGAACACATTTGCACATGAAGTCCTCGTTTACTGAGGGGTTCAAAAATCTTTAAACATTGCGATAGTAGCTTGAACTAGGTTCCGAGGCTTAGCCACTATAAATAGATCAACCACAGCGGCTGATCGGATTATTCTTTCTAATGTAAATTGAATAGTGTTCATAGAATGCGGCGAGTTGTGCCCTAAATACTTAGCGCATTATCAAGCACATCATTTCAAACTAAACATATTGAAACGGTGCCAATTTATCCAACGTTTCTTAATAAATATACTTCGCAGGTACGGAAACATTGCAAATATGTGCAATGCAAAAACTCCTAAATTATGAAAATAGGTTTATTTCAACGGGATTTGCGTGTCGTATTCGATTAAAAAAGCCAATATCACATTTTTGTCCAATCGGTTTTCTTTTCCGCAAATTGAATTTTTGATGACGATATACTCCAAGACTGGACAATGTATAAAGATTGCGTAAAATATTCTACGCGTGGCAATATCGATTTGACACGTAGGACGTAGAGAATTGCGTAGTTTTGTAGTAACACTACACAATATTTGCGACCACGTAGATTAGGTAAAAGCTACGTTCACAATTCCAATATCACACGGCATCAAGCTCCATCCGGTACTGGAAATCTAGCCTGCAATAAAAATGGCGCTACTAATCCTCTTAATTCCGTTACTGTGGAGTTCAGCGGATAGCGGTGACTTTACATGCCTAACGCCGTACTATTCCGGTCCAGGCCCAAAGTATTTACTGGATGGAGTGCAATACGTCAAACAAAACTTTCTACCATCCAACACGTTCAAGCTCAAATCGGTTCCACTTAATATTAACCACTTTGTTCGACCGTTTGATACTGACAAGGAACTTGTGCTGCTAAACAATCATCAAAGCGTGGACATTGATCCGCCGACATTCCCGCTGTTGCTAAGAAGATTGATTCATCTTGTTACATTTGACGACGTTTTTCACCATTGCTACCACACCTCAATGAAGTGGGTTCCTAGCATCATGTCCCTGCCAAATAGGTCATTTACATTTCGAGAAATCAATTGCCTTGAGTCACGAATCTACGATAGAAAAGTAGCTTTTGATGTTGGTGTTACTTTCTGTGCTCAATTCCATTTCTTGAACACGACCGCATATTTCAAGCCATGGTTTGGCATAGTCCACATTGATCTCTTTCCAACCGACAACATGATTGAGAGGCAGGCCTTCTCGAGAGTTTATGAATACAAAGTGGACGAATCACTTGAGCCGTCTCTAAAATATATCGTCCCACAGTCAATCAGTTCTGTCAACATACAGGTAAGCAATCAAGAAGAATTGCGACCAAAGAATCAATGTCCACTGGATAGTGGAAATCTTCCAGGTGGACAAAAGTGGAAATTTCCACTGAAATGGGAGTGGACAGTGGAAGTTTTTATACTATATGTATACTGTCCACTGGACAGTTCACTTTTGTCCAGGTGGAAATTTCCGCTGAAATTGGGATGGACAGTGGAAGTTTTGATTCTTTGATTGCGACTGACAGCAAAATGGGTCGAGTTTTGGGTACTGGATACTCTGAGCCATCAGTACCTGTACAATCAGAAAATATCTATAGCCCAATCAATATTTCTACATGTGACCTTGTCAAATCAGCAGAGCAGGACTTTAAACATAAGTTTACTTTTGCCTGCTCGAGCATATTATACGATCGACATGCTGTATATTAGCGGCGATTATTACTCGGCAACCAATATTTCACAGTTGACCAAACTTTCACTTACAAACGCTCCGCAGGAGGCTGTGTGGCTTTTTTCGAACGACATGTCGGCTGGAGACAAAAACACAGACGGCCTCACAAGTTATCTGTCCACGTGTCCGCGTTTCTCCAGAAATCGAAGAACCTTCATATTGTCAGATTTGAAGGATGACCATCAACGACTTGTCCATATCATGGCGGAGTTAGTGCAAGTCGCTAATCTAAACTACAGCTATCTATTGCGATCTGGAACAATGTGTGAAAACGGTAGAGCAAGGCGCATTCCATCGTTTAGGGCCAACATCTATCATAGTTGGGATGTTCAACCCGAGCCACAAGCCTTAGATTCGCTGAAGGATATGTTTTACTTTGTAGATCCGACTACTAGACTGCGATATGTCGCATGTAGGCAGCTTGACACGGAATCCTTTCCACTCAAGGAGTTAGTCAGCGTCTACGACGTTCGACGACTATCCGTTTTCGTTTTAACTATAGAAATACTTATTATTACACGTATGGTTAATAATATACATCGAATTGGAATAACTTTACATGCGTCCGTCATAAGCAAGCTGAATTATTCCTGCTGTATCGGGATGCGTCTCCTGAAAGTTTTGCTGGAACAAGGTGATCCAATTCCGTCCGAGATTTGGAAAGTTTCACTACTCCGTGTCATGGTGGTGCCCTTCCTCGTATGTGGAATAATGCTGAGCAACGCGTACAAAAACGACAACGTCTACCGAATGATCTCGCCGAGACGTCCGATTCTGTACAAACATTTGGAGCAGCTGTACAGCGCCAACTTTGAAATATTTAGCGGTGTCCACCACTTGAGAATAAACATTCAGAAACTCAGTAAAAGTCGATACTACCTCCCAGGGATTATCCCGTTCGACCCTCACGCATATCAGATAATTCCTCATATGTTTCTGCCGTACGACCGAGGATTGGTCTATGCCCGAACACATGTGGCGCACATGTGGATGGAAAATACGCCATCTACGAAAATGCCTCAAGAGTGTTGGGCAAATTGAGACAAAAAGTCGTCATTGTATCCCGACGTTTCTATACTGCTGAAAGAATATATGTCAACATTTCGTTCACTGTTCTTCATCAACGAAATACCAGACAAGCATTACTCAAAGTCGGAATACGGATACTTGGAGCCGCTTCTGATAAACATGTTCAGGAAAAAAGAAGCGGATTGGTACAAAAACGAACAAAGCAATTGTACCCGAAGAGCAATCATTTTGCCGGAGCACCTTGCCTACAAATATGCCCAGTCAGTGGCAGAATCTGGACATAGACTTGTTTCGGTGGGAGACGAGGTTTATAGTAATCTTAGTTATACATTATATGTAACCGGATTGGGATCGTCCTCACCTTACAGGAGAATTAATTGCATTAAGGCATCTGGACTAGCTAGTTGGCTGCCCAGTTTAAGCAGCGTCAGAGGACGGTTGGTACAAGTAGAGGAAGCGCCACCTCCGAAAGCCGCATCCTTGGAAGGAAACATTGTTGTGGTATTCGTTCTGTTGTTATCGGGTACCTCAATTGCTGCATTATGTTTCCTTGTGGAAATGAGAGGCGTAATCTATGATGGATATTTCGATGGCTATTACGTAAATTGGTGAAATGCATTCGTCGCGTTTGGAATACGATAAGCCATATTAAGCGTCATGGATACGGAAAAAATTATTACCGCCGACCACAGCACTAAACAATATTCAACGCGCTACAATGTGTTGCGAAAGCTTGAAATGTGACTATACTAGATGTGAAAAATACTATATTATACTATTGTATTGCTGCACGTGAAAAATAAAAACAGTTATTTACCTATAATATGTTCACCGTTTGTCTTCTAATTTATTACAAATTAAATTGCAAAATTTCAGCCACAACGTAGCTACTTATTTACGGGATATGTAAATTTTGCATGTTAGAATGCTTAGGACTTTCAAATAATTGAGCGGCGTCATCCTTCCGTACACCACGAACTTGCCGTGATGAATTAAAATCATGCCGCAGCTTCGTCGAAATTTTGCCATCATTCTAGCACCACGAGCACTTCCCCAATCATGTCTTGTCCAAGACTTGAACATTTTAACTTGCCGCGTCCACAAATATTTACCCACTTCCAAAACAAATACCCATGCAGCTTCTACGCCAATAGCGACAGCAAATATTGCACATTTAAATAAAATGTTTAGCTCTACGAAACGACGATCAAGGATAATGTTATTGCATATTAGTGGACATAGTGCAAAAATAGTGCGTGAAATCCAGAAATAAATGGTCCCAGGAAATGCATTCCGTTTTTGTTGAGAACCTGGAATGCTCTGTAGCAGTTTCTCAAATTTCTATCCAGTCTTAAATTTGCTAGGGTTCTGTATGAAGTTCTCGTTGAATCCAATACGTACTCGTTGCAAAGGACAATTGCTAGGAAGCATATGTAGATAAATCCAAAGGAAGAAATTGTCAGAAATGTAATAAGGAAAACCATCCAGATATAAATGTGGTAGATCGCGATGGGAAATCCGATTGGAAAATAACAATATTATCTCAATGGAATAAGCTGTCCAAGAAATATTGCGTCCCGTAGATCAGGGCCAATGTATCGACCCGCATATCGAACCCAAAAACCCTTGGACAGCCAGTATCGATATCCCATTTTCATTCTTTCGGGAAAGTTTGGAAACTCATTCAAGTGCAATGAATCAGAGGAGATCCATGCTTGCCACATTAACGCAACTAGAAGGATCATCAGAAGCGGAAATCCGATGACTTGACGCGGATGGTGCTGTTGCGTACTAATACTTAGAAAGATCCATAAAACATCCAGTCCTCTCTTTGCACTTTGATATACCACGGAGAAGCCTAATTCTACGGCAAGTCCACCGAGCAGTAAATCCACTGGCGCCATATCTAGAATGCTGAATTTTAACGATGTCAAATCTTTTAGCATTATGCATGTCATGACGGCATTCTTTTCATTCCAAATCTGTACCCTCGCGTCTCGAAGAAAGGCATGATCCTCTGAGTAACCATGAAAGTAATTAGCCTCCTCCTCTATCTGTACCCACCAGCGCGACTCTCGCTATTCCTTACTGGTATTCATACGCTTTAATAGGCTGAAGGTGGAAATGTAGTGATGCGCCGCGAGTTGAAGCAAAAGAGTCCAATGTCGACAGTTTCTGATCATCCATTTTCTAAATCGCCAGTCCGGGTCAATGTCTTTGGATGTACATTTTGTGAAGAGTACTTTATTTATACCAAGCATAGTTTCACCGGCATAGGCGTCATGTATTGCGGCAACACGACCATGTCCATTTCCGTTCAACGCGGCCGAAATCAGTCTCAGAGCCGCAATATTGGTTTCGTTGAAAATGTAAATTCTTGTAGCCAACTTGGTGCAGGAGTAGCAGAAAATTGCTCTTCTGTCATTGCGATGTTTAATTGCATTGAGCTCAAAGAATACTAACGGGGCAAAAATGGTCCATCCAAGTTATCCAAACGCATTAGATTGTTATTCATGTCGGCCAGGAGACAACTTCCGATGCAGTTCAATGTCTCGACGCCAATAAAGAAAATAACGTTTGACGATGTGCCGAATCCCGTTCGATGAATTGCCGATGCCGTGTCGTCTAACGTGTGCGTCATTATAACGAACGCCATGCAATGTCCAAAAGTTAACTTGTTAGAGAACCAAAAGTATTTTGTTTGCATTGTTATCCTTAAGGTTGGGGTTTTTAGTTCCGATATCGCATTAAATACAAAATTGAGATTTGGGAGCTCAAAAATAATCCACGTGTGCACCAAATGTACCGATTCCGGATACGAAATTGGCGTGTACTCTGGATCGAAATATCTGCTGGAGTGGTTTCCATCAACTATTACTCCAACTGTGCAATATGTGTTGGAGGTGAACGGGAGATTGAAAGCTAGAGTGTAATGAGCCGGTAATTGGATAATCCCGAAAAGTAGAATTGTATGCATTTTTATCTGATATCCGGCGGTGTTTTGTCCAGCTATGGCCAAATTCGCCATTAAATTGTTCCGACTTTGCGAAGACACTTTCTGCTCCTTTCAGAAATATTACCATCTCATTCTAGAGAGCGCTTTCTACTTTACCGAAGAAACTCTATTGTGAGTCAAACTACTGCGGAATATAAAGTTTAGAGCGTGGCAGCAGCGTATTTTATTTTGACACGCTCCACACAATGATGTAGTGAGAGTATTGAACAACCGAATATACTTATTACATGTAGCCTCTTTTCTGTACTATGACAGATAATACTAAATAAAGGTATCACTTAAAGCATGCTGGCTCGTGGAATGTTAGGTAGAATTGGCAATACCGATAATATGGGATGACGTACTAGGAAATTCGAGTAAGCAGTGGGCACATCCACAGGTAGAATGATCTAAATAATACTACATGTGCTGATTACGTGTATGAAGTTATAAGGTTGAGCACAATGAACAAATACTAATATTGTTGACGAGGGGAACTGATTGGGTCAACGATACTTTCTGTAATGGTCGCAGCGGCTATGACGTCAAAGATATCTCTGACGAAGATGATCCTCCAGAAAAAAATAAAAGTTGTCAACATTACATCACCCGCGGTTCCAGAACAGAACAATATCATTATCTCGAGATGCCCGATTGTTGTTGACTTGAGACGGATGGATCATTATGTGCTACAAAACATACTTGTTTTCTCAAAATGACTACGCCATGATAACTTGTTTATCAAATTTGGTGAAAACAAACCAACTTAAAATGCACACGGCAATAACACGAATTTAAATATTATTTTTCCACGGAATGTCAATTACAAATGCTGTCGACAACTTGTTGTATTACAAAAACAAATCAATTATTATTTACAATATTTTATGCCTCCGTTGACATAACGACACTATTTGCTTTTTATAGTGATCCGGTGACATGTAGACAGAATGCCCATAATCATCTTTTTGTTTAAATGGGGAATGAGCTTGTGATAATGTTCAACAAAAGAGAAACAACTGTTGATAATGTATTTACGTTGCGAGAACCAGAGTAATAACGCTATCAGCTATATTGCAATAAAGATTTGTATTGGTGTCTTTGTCAAACTTTGCCAAACCATAGTAAAATGAAATCGGCCTCTGAGCTCTTAACTCTTTCTGCCATACACGATATTCCTGTCTTGCCACAAAATCATTTCCACTTTGTTTCGACCTCAGTCCCGAGCATGGCCAAATAACTCGAAGCAATTGACTACTCACCTCATTACTTTCAGCAATTTTTGGTATCGTTTGCCCAAGAGATGTGTACGTAATTGACACGTTTACAGACATGATAATATAAATTATAATTGGAAACTTTTTCCATCCCATCAAAAGGGCCCACGTCCCAACAATAACCATAAAGTACCCCGAGAACATCAATAGGCAGGCGGCATTTCTAAGTGGTTGCATTCCTACCTGAGTAACGTACTGCAGCTCATTGTACATTCGCAGTGATATTGATTTGGTCGCCATTTCCGTGATGATTTTAAGACAGCTTGAGTACATGTTGAAAATTGATACTACGGGAATTAGGAATAATGAAATCGATCTCGCTACTTCCAACGCACACCACTGTGAGTCAGTAGGTACCTGATACATTTTGTAATGATTGGGTAGTTTGAGCAGAAGCAAATGTCTTGGAATATTACGAATGCCGGATCCAAATCAGCCGCCACCGAAAATATGGAAAATCCGGCCGCACACATAAAAACATAGTGACTATGGCGTCGTTTACAAGCAGCCCAGATACGTCCAGTGATGATTCTCCGTTTACCATCTTATTGAATTCTGGAATATCGGTAATTAATTAATGTGCACTTTTGTGAGGATTTTGTAGTTGAATAACAATTCATGCCTGTTATCAGCAATTTTCGTAGTTTTAAACAACTAGCGAACCCAATCGGCTTAATATATTTTCTTAGTTTCCTATCAAATGACAAAAGATTGTTGTAGAACTGCTCGAATAATTGTTCTCCTTGAAACTCGGCTACAAGATTGAAAGTAACGGTTTGTGTAAAAATGGATGCGACTTCCATGTTAAACAGGACAACGTAAAAGTGTACGGATTTGGTAACAAATATATATTTCAATATGGTATACAAACAAGACAACAAAAGTAAAATAATCAATGAATTGGCGGAGTAGAATCCAAGCAATTGGCGTGAATTTCTCTTAATCCTACGCCGCTCGTTGCTGATGTCCATTGATAACTTGTGACGCGGCAATAATTTGCCGTATAGTGCATCGTGAAGCCAGCATGCCTTACATAGCAATGGCGTACACATATTAGATTTCTGGAAGAATTTGAAAGGTATATATTGAAGTAAAAATATAGCTATGGAATGCACTGTTGGGTTGTCGTCGAACGACTTCAAGCTTCTCATTTGCTCATGACAGCGTACATGTATCAAACGTGAATTGGATTCTGGAAATATAATGACATGTTTGAGTATTTCCTGAATGACTGAAAACAACAGCATAATTTGTTTATTGTTTTTGTTGCAATCAAATTTATCTAGTATCCAGTCTACGAAATAAACTATGGGACGGTAACAAAAACTGACATGTAACTACTTGTGAATTTTGAAGCGTATGCATCATTTGACTAGACTATTGAAAGTAAGCTAAATGCTGTGAACGCCTAATCTGTTATTGTATCCATATTGTTAATTTGTCAACGATTTACCACGTGCAGTCAAATTGCTTTGCGTGGGTTGTGTAATTCAGCAAGTATGCTCCGTGTTCCGGTTTCGCAAAACTAATTTTGTAATCAAAACATTGCAGAATTGGTCACGCCAAAGTTTACATATTAAAAAATTTGTTGAGCTCAATCGGCTGTTGAATGTATTGATTTAATTGGAAGCTGGCTGTTGTTTACAATATTCACAGGTATTGATCATACACGTTAACAAAACTGCGATGGCACTTTATTAATTAGCGACCCAAAAAATCAAAACAAAATTGTAATACTATGCTGTACCGTTACGAAAGTGGTTATGTCATTTGCATTTATTTGGTAAAAATAAAGTGGGACACATTAATGAACAATACGTTTCCTTATAACCAGTGGTGAGAATTCAATTTGACTTGGTCCAGTTTTCCTTGATAACCAAATCTGCTTCACTTCACTCAGTACTGTAAACAGTCCTCCCATCAAAGTGATGATAACGCAAAGGATAAAAAGCTTCATGGCAGCCTTGACCTGAAATAATGCATTAGCAAGATATCACGCAAATCAAACGCTTTCAGTGCATTTGCGCTAATTCCATGTTTGGTTATCTACCACATACCCGTCTGCTAGTTGATGCTACTCCTGAAAGAATTGTTGAATGATTTAGTGAATTTTGCATTGTCACTAGTAAATTTACTCAATGTTTGTCGTATACAGTGTTTCGAAATCGGAATGTAAAAAGACTTCCAAACTTGAAAACGGTAATAAAATTGGCTGTTGAGTTCTTGAAACACTGAATGTGATATCAACAATTCTTGTCGACTAAGTTCGTACAAGCTTGGTTTTGCGGCGGCTCTGTATTTCACGAACTGCGGATGCCACCCAACAATTATCTGTTAGCAGCTGCGGCTCCTTCCATTCATTGAACTGATATTGAACATTTGCGACTTTTACCTGACTCATGCTATAATTTTGCGGAAGCGCCACTGGGTGGCTTTTTGAACACAAATTGAGAAAATTTTTCTACTTACCTTGGCCATGGATCTGCTCCAACTCAGAGGAAACCGAATTAGTCCATAATGCCGTTTTCTGTGTATATCTGTGGTTTCACCAAATTTTCCAGTTTAGTATGACGCAGATCTCGGCAAACTACGTGAACATTATATGGAATTTAGTGTAACCGCAATATATCGTACTGGTGTACTGATTTCGGATAATTGACCAAATATGTGACACCACCGTATCAACGTCATTTTAAGTGGCTGAGATGGAAGCATGAGATGATAAATTGCTTTAATGGGAAATGTAAGGGAGCGGTGGCATTGTAATATATACTGAATTGTTTCCATAAACAGGAACAGTAATAAGCATAAAGCTGGAATTCCATTTCGATGATACACTCTTTTGTATAGCGTGTCGTCATGCTCCAATAAAGACAGCATCTGACGCAGATATAAGGAAATATTGCTTACTTTCTGAACATATTTATTGCCGTTGCCTGTTATTGTCAGACTGTATTTATCCTAATTAAACCAAATTTTGAATTAAATTACAAAATAATTATACTTCGATTTAGCGAAAATTTCATTTGACAAAAATTTAGAAACACGAATTATTAATCAACTTGGACCGCTATAATAAAATGCCATGCGCTTCGCTTAAAACATTCAGGACGCGCTAATTATCTTGGCCGCCGACGGTAGCTCGTAACAGCATCCCCAAAAAACTAAATTGAAACAAGATACGTTGAAAGTGACATCAATCCCATTACATTTTATTATGAATATTTAATCTAAACGAAGTTTCTAAATTAGAAATTTTGTTTACCAATATTGAAGCACTTCTGGAAACTCTGACAACATGTGTTTCCACACGAAAAGTCGCATCCAGTATTTCCACCAGCAATTGCAGCGGCGTCCTATTTGGACAACAAAATTAGAATGGACAAAATTACATTCAAAATCTGCAACTACGGATCCGATTATAAGATTGGTAATTTGGTTTACCTCTGCAACATTTCCATCGGCAAACACGGTGACAATCATTACAAGTGCGAGTAGAGCATATAGAAATCCGGCGGCTGAATTTTTTACCATTTTTCTGAACTTGTTTAAGAATCGTGTTCGTTTACTGGGAGCATTTATTTCAGTATTATGTTGCTACCTGTTGGCAGAACAGAATGGAATAGTGATGACGAAATCATGAGGTCCCGTTCACTTTATATATCCAACAAGTTGGTTTAAAGTGGGACGGGGATCAATTGAAACTGGCTTTTTGCTGTAGCCTCATTCCACTGGCCAACGTTCACAAAATCATTTTATGAGCCATTAATAAGCACTCCAGGAAAATATTGAGGTCAATCGGCACATTAATTATTAGTCAAATTGCAGTAATGAAGCAATATATATGAAAAGTTGAACGATATACATTTAGAATATTTTGTTAGCCAAGTGTACTGCCAGGTCGCATAATTTTTTTACTGCCGTTAAGGAAAAGTCCTTTTTTAATCCTCATAAGCTAAATTTCTTACTTTGAAGCACATAATTTTGCCCGACCTACTTTGCGCATAATCTCCAGCGTTATACATGCACGTGAAATGATAAATTACTGCAAGGTTAACGTTGAAGAAATTAGTTGTGGCCAGCTTTCCTCCATTGCTGTTAGTTTCACCTTTTATTCCTATACGAACAAGGCATAAAAGTGATGAGATCCGTATGTACAGCATGATTTAGGAAACTTTTTTCCTGTTCCATGACATAAATTCTCTGTGATGAGTATATATGTAAAGGGAGCTTGAAAGGAAATTACTTTATTTTTGATTTTATTGATTGTACACCGTTTGCAATGGGATGCTGACATGACTGAAAATCAATCAACAATTTTCCTTAACATATTTTCAAATTGCGTTATAAACAATTTTTTTAGTAATCAGCGAGCAATTACTATATAATATTGCAAATGATCGCGTAGATTTTTTTTTAAAAAAAAGTGGACCGTGTCGCATAGACGCCGTTACAAGAGTAACAGAATGGCTGTCGTTTTCCATATTCGGACAATGTTTAGATATTTAGAATTGCTATCATTGGCTGCATTCCTTAAAGTATAGATTTGTGCTGAAAAGATATGTATTGATTTTGAATTTCATGTCCCAACAATACACATTCGACCGGGTATATAAACAAGGTAAGGATTCGAGTAAATCATCAGTAACTACATTGGTCTTTTGTATCACACCAATTCCGCCTCTGTATACTATTTCCAAAAACATAGTTGAATACTCTGAATAATTTTGTATCCGAATCAAGGAACAACTCCTGAAAGCCATGTTTAGCACTCAAATTGCCCAATTTTCTCTTGTAGTTCTCGTTGTGGCGGTATGTGTTTCCGTTCATGCCATGCCGAAAGATGTCGCAGAGGTAAGAGTTTGAAATACTTTTTTTTCAAGTCGTGGCTAAATGATTTCTGCCATGGAAAAAATTAATTTGCATCCATTTTGATCCATTACGCCAGGACGCGGGGGAAATAGCTGGTGGATGCAATAGTGTCACTGGCAGTTTCCGTTGCGGAAACACTTGTTGCTTGGGTTTCCAAAGATGTTTTGACATTGGTATGTCTTTACGTTGAAGCAACATTGACAACGTCGTATTTGTTTATGAATTTCTTGTGGTTACTGAATTTGATTGATGTTCTTGATAGTTTTCTGGGGATTCTGCTACGAGCTGCCATCCCAAGCCCAGCAAAAAGAACAAGCTTCTGACTAACTGCCGCATTCGATGTTGTCATGTGTAAGTTATCGTGTTAAAAGAAGCTTTCCAAATTATCTATTATTCTTGTATTCTCATTCCGTTACACTCGCAACAAATGACGTATACTTGTCGCGATCTTAATAAACGTCAGCAGCAATAATTCGCAGATTGAAAGGAAAGTTATTTTCTCCATTTGCAGTATCATTTGAAATCTTGCTAGGTGTTTACACTCATGAGAAAAAAAATTCAAGCCAAACAAAACAATGTTCATTATGCATCAAACGGAGCATATACTTGTTCAAGTAACCAACGCATTTTACAATTCCAACAGAAATATGCTATTATACTTTGATGTTGTATTAATTAGCGCATAACAATTACGTCTGGATGCACACGGAAATGCTCCGCAGAATTCGACTAAATATTTACTAACTTGAAATATACTTTCTACTCAATATCAAAGCCTTTAACGTTAGCACCGTTACACTCTTGATGTAATCAAATTGGGTCATACGACCCAGTACAAGCGTCTGTCCATGACAAAGTAACACCATTCGACAACTCTTTTGAAATTTTCTCATCCCTTTCCGGTCACTCGCTATCCAGTTGTGTCTGCTCCAAGACGTAAATATTTTGATTTGTCGTACCCACAAATATTTCGCGATTTGCAGCACAGATGTCCAAAACATAAATATGGCCGTTCCATACAGAATTACTCCCGTCTTCAGAATATCCTCAATATCGTGCCAATGACGAATTACAAGATAGTGGCAAAACGCGGGAAATACCATAAAAATGCAATGGAATACCGTTATAAATGGTCCAATAAAACACATTGCATTTTCATTTAGCACCTGAAATTCCCTAAAATTTAGTCGAATATGGTCCGGCTTCCGAAACGCACCAATTGTTTTATATGGTTTTCCTCGGCCCAGCTGAAATTCTTTAGTTAAAATGACGGCTAGCAAAACCAAATAACCTGCAGCACAGTTTGCGAGAATAGCCACCAGAATCGCCAGCACGAATAGTAAGTAAGCATAGAAAGCAGCAATCATGAATCCGTGTGGAAAATTGGAGAATAATATTTCGGGTATCAGAACGCCGATTAACACTTCCTGACGTGGATCGTGGAAGAATACCAGGAAGGCCATAAGAGACACCGACATGCAAATGAAGGTTAAAGCTGCAATTGTTGAATCCAAATACCAGTTGAATGTACTTTTGTCGGGATCGAACCTGGGCATATATACTTCTGAAAACAAGCACAAATTATTTCGAGATATTTCACATTGCAGTGTTTCCATTTCGTGGTGTATTAGAACCATGTACAAAAATACCTTGCAAATAACGAGATAGGTCGATAGTTCCGTTCACAATGATGACAAGGTGTTCCGGAAAATGGTAGAAAAAAGAATACACCATGTATAAGTATATGTTGGATAGGCCGTAGAAAATGTTAGTTACTGCTTTGTTTACATTTCCATCGATAAATCTTCTGGAAGGCATAATGATGCTAAAAATTATCGCCACATTTATAAGAAGATTATTTCGGTGAGTCCGGTGGATACACTTTCCGTCACTTGATCTAGAAAGTGTTAGTGTGTCAAGGTCGAAAACAAAATCAAAGGAACCCACTCTCCTGCCAATATTGCTCAAGTGGTACATCAATTTGTACAAGCGGCTGCTAAACATGGTCAACAAATGCAAAATTTTAATAGACGCCTTTGAAAGTTCCAATGAGTTTGGATCAATGCAATAATGTGGCAGTGGTCCACGTAGTCGACTGATGCCAAAAACTTTAGTTACGTAAATTAGATAAAAAACAATTTTGGAAGAAACAAAAGTATGCGCTTTAAACGGTACAGGAAAATATAACCCTGAAAACACATCCACCCACGTATTTACGGAAACGGTTAACAGCAAAATCTATGTACTAAAGCCCCAAAGATAAGTAGTGAGCCATAACAGTTTAGCTGTGGATTACAGGTTACGAAATGATTTCAAGGATAAATCCGACACGGCTTCGAATTGACGAGTACTAGCCGTAGTTTTACCAACATTTCCCTTCAATTACCAACAGCGGCAAATTTTGTGCTACGTATTTTGTGGGTCCTTTTCAGCGACAATCACTTTGTTCAATTCTTCCGTCCAAACCCTCCTCTGGCATCTATCACAAACAAATCTACACACAAATATAATAGCAGTTACGTATGAAATGTAGAGATTCCATCTGCCAACTTGGAGAACTTGTTCATACTTGCTATGTAGCACATGTATTATTACGGTAACTGTAATTATGGCAATTACATGTGAAACTTGCTATCTTTGCATCTGCTAGTTAGAATAGCATGTTTAGTCTTCATGTTTGGACAAATACAATAAATGGTACGAAGCTAATGTTAGCAAAATACTAATACCATTTATTTGATTGTACAATCTGCAGCATCGGCGTACGCTCTATATACAAAAATACTGTTCCAAGGGAGTAATAAATAATAAAATATCGCAGTTGAAATCGTATAGTTACGCGAAAATATTTCCTGTATCCTATTGGGTTTTCATACAACAAACGCGTACACGTATTTATCTACTTATTCGAATTTACATGTATTAGAATAACATCTGACGTTGTCAGCAAAGTTTCATGGCTGCAGATATATGCGGCATGAACCTACTGAACTAGTTATCCGCATCACTTTTATCAATTGAACCAAATCGAACGGAAGAATGCATCTTTATTATATTGTATGATAAACCATCTGACAAAGAAATATCTGTCCTCATATTTAAAAAAAAACTGTGTATAATGCTGGAAGTAATGAAGTCGAGATCATTGTACGCTTCACCACCGCTTTGGATGCAGTCATATCAAATCATTCATCAATTGTACCATTGTGCATGCAAGTATCCACAAAATGTTCAGATTCCAGTTCGGAGCAATACTGTATGTTCTTGCTATCTGGAATGTCCTTGTCTATCTGCCACATCGGAGTACTGCCTCGGGTAAGAGTTTTAAAAAAATCGGTGCTTGGATTCATGCACTATCATAAAGCGTGTAAACCATTTGTACTAAATGACGAAATCTTTGATGAACCAGCATGACACCAGCAATGTACTTTTTGAGTAATATCAAATCATTGGATGTAAGCACCGTGACACATTTGATGTATCAAATTGGGTCATGCGACCCATTTGTAGGTGGCAATCTTCGTCTGACCGAATATTATTTTGGAAAAATTAAAAGGATAGAGTCAGAAAGTGTTGTATCCGATTACATTACATATTCCATGTCATCAGACTTGTGACACCTTTACGTACTGATCCGCTTCCATCTCCAACATGGAAACCAGTTGATCGTACATCGCCTCATCAATCCCATTTGACTTACCGATTACGTAGAATCTGATTCTGCCCTCGTAACTGAATATATACAGCATCAGTCCTGCAGGTTGTATGAAATATTTAGTATATTATTTACGCATTTTATAACAAATGTTCAGATACTTCCATACATATTTTCATCTGGCCGGGATCGCAACGGGAAAATATCTAAACAATTAAGCAACATAGCGCAGCTTAGTTAAGCTTGTGTTGAGAAAAAATACACAGCTACCAAATTTTTAATGATTTTGTCACCACTAACCAATTCATAACTGTGATATATTATTATATTGCCCCAACGGTGGTCACGCCACCTCTGCCAAAATACCACACACAAATACCTCGTGCTCCTCCAACCTTGCCTGCTCTACACACACGCTGCCTGCACGCTGCTCATCAGACCTAACTTGCCTTTTGCCTGGAGCACATCTCCAGCAAACTTATACCTACTTACTATTCTATTTGTAAAATAAACTTGTTACTTTAAATGGCAAAGAATCTCACTTACTTTTTTACCTACGTACATTGATTAACTAATCATAAATCATACACACCCTACAAAAACATCACATTGGCGACGATGATAATTTTTTTTAAGTGCAAGTTATAAAAATTTACAGAAGAGCTACATTTTGTCTTTCTATAAACGGTGCGTGACGTGTTATTTTTCAGTTAACTTACAGACGCTGAGTAACCGATGAGTAGCAGTGACACAAGTGCTCCCACTACTCCTGGCGCCAGAGATCAAGACGCACAGTTCCCGTTTCCGGATACATCCCAGAAACAGGCTCCTCCACCTCCAAATCCAAAACCGAAAAAGAAGAAGAAGGCTGCTGATTCCGCCTCCTCCTCCTCTTCTACATCAACCGCAGCAACAGGAGGCTCAACGAAGAAAAAGGTTCCGAAATCCTCCTCCACTGCTCAAACTACACAACAACAAAGTGACGCCTCAACAAATCCACATCAGTCAGCAGCACCTCCATCTAATCCACCACCGCCACAGCATTCTTCTACACCGGTTACAACTACAAAACCGAAGAAAATGGGCACCGTTGGTAATCTCAAGCCGTTTGACCCGGCCACTGACGAATTTGAAGACTGGGCGACCACCTTCAATTCCTTTCTAATCGCTAACGAACTGAGCGTCACCACACACGAAAAGAGATGCCATGCGATCTTCATTTCGCACATTGGCATTCAATCTTGTGCGTTACTCAAAAATCTAATTTCGCCAGATTCTTTGGAAAAAACGCCCCTTGCTGACTTAATCAACAAGATGCAGGATCATTATAAGCCTACACCTAAGGCTTTGGCCGAACGCTACAAATTTATGCGTCGCCACCGGAACGCGGGTGAAACAGTCACCCAGTACCTGGCAGCTTTACGCACGCTGGCCAGACACTGCAAATTTACGTCTGGTCTCGACACACGTCTCCGAGATCAGTTTATTCTTGGAGTGGACCATGACAAACTACAACGTGCCATCCTCTCCAAGGACGACGACATCAAGCTGGAGGAAGTCATGAAGACAGCAATATCTATGGAAGCTGCCGAGAACAGTACCTCCATAATCCGAGGTGGAAGTACACAAATGAAGGAAGTCGACCCCTCCGCTGTTCACAAAACCGAAAAGTTTAGGTCTCGTAAGTGGAACAAGGGCTCTTCCAACTCCTCCTCCAACAACAACAACAAGTCGGATAGCTCTGGACAACAGAAATCTCCACAGCAAACCCGAGGTGGTCCCTCCAAGGACACCAATCAATCCTACAAATGCCGACGGTGCGGCTCAGCAAAACACAAATACAACGACTGCAAGCACACGGACGCCGAGTGTTTTAAGTGCCACAAAAAGGGTCACTTTGCCAGCGTCTGCCTGTCGTCCCAGAAGAAGGATGCCCACCGTGTCACAACTTTAAAAGTTATCCAACGTACGAACAAGTTGAATAACAATACTAATCACCCAACTATTTTTATTACAGTACAAATAGCGGGTGTACCACACAAGATGGAACTGGACACAGGCTGCGAGTCTAGCTTACTTTCTGCAAAGTTTTGGCAGCAGTTAGGGAAACCATCCCTCCAAGAATGTCCATTCCTCTTTGGCCCATACAAAGGCCCAACATTCAAGGCGCTTGGGGAATTCAGTACAACAATTACCTACAACGGAACTACAATTCAACACAACATTCCAGTAGTTGATGGCGATTCTCTTCTTGGACGTGACCTCATCAAGTTACTCAACTTTGACTGGAGCGTTCTCAACACACGCTCAGTCAACAACATTACTACTACAACAGTCAAGTCTCTTCTGGAGGAATACAAGGATGTATTCTCCACCCCCACCGCAAACGACAGAATTAAGGGATTCAAGGCCTCCATAATTCTGAAGGATGACGCACACCCTCGTTTTCTCAAAGCTCGCCCGTTACCTTACGCCATATACGAGAAAGTGGATTTAGAGCTGCAGACCATGGAAAAACAGGGCGTCATCACGAAAATAGACACCTCTGAGTGGGCGAGTCCTCTTGTCGTCGTGCAGAAACCCAACGGCAAAGTCCGCATTACTGGAGACTTTAAGGATACAGTCAACAGTCAGTTACACGTGACTCAGTATCCCATCGCTGTTCCAGAGGATGTCTTCGCAATTTCGCATAATTGCACAGTTTTTTCCAAACTGGATGGTTCAAACGCCTACCATCAGTTGGAGCTGGACGAGAATTCAAAGGATTTTCTCGTCATCAACACGCACCGAGGATTGTACCGGTACAACGTGTTGCCGCAAGGAGTATCTTCAGCACCTGCAATATTTCAACGGACCATGGACGAGATCCTGAAGAATATACAGCGAGCTAAGCCGTACATGGATGATACTCTTGCCGCAGATAAGACACTTCAACAGCACCTTACAACTTTACGCACAATTTTCGAGCAATTACGACACCACAACATCAAGTTGAATCAAGACAAGTGTGAAGTAGCCAAGTCAACACTGGACTTCCTAGGTCACACTATTTCTGCAGCAGGGATTTCTACAAATTCTGAAAAAGTTAAGGCCATCAAGAGCATCCAAGCTCCACGAGATGTTCATCAATTAAGCAGTTTTATGGGCCTTGTGAACTTTTATTTTAAGTTTTTACCAAAACTTGCTGATGTTGCTGAGCCCCTCTACGCACTGAAAAGACAGGATGTACAATGGAAGTGGACTACAAAATGCCAGGCAGCTTTTGATGAAGTGAAGCGACTCCTCACAACAGCACCTACACTGGCTCACTTCGATCCTGCTCTTCCCATTGGAATATCATGTGATTCCAGCTCTGTCGGAGCCGGCGTGGTTCTATTTCACAAATACCTTGATGGTTCGGAACGTCCTATTGCTTTCGCCTCCAGGACGCTCTCAGACACTGAAAAACGTTATTCCCAAATCGAGAAGGAAGGCCTCTCCATCATCTTTGGTATCACCAAGTACTACAAGTACCTGTGCGGCCGTAGATTCCTCCTCGTTACGGACCATCGCCCGCTCCTCAAGATCTTTGGTCCGAAAACTGGCTTACCAGTTTACGTTGCATCACGACTCCATCACTGGGCTGTCTATCTACAACAGTTCCAGTATGACGTCATTTACCGGAAGTCAGCCGATCATGGGAATGCTGACGCTCTTTCACGATGTATTACAGCTCCAGCTACAACATTGGACCCTGGTCTTGAAAAACAAGTCAAAGCCGTTGCCAGCGTCCTTTGTGCCTCCTTACCAATCACCAGCGCAAAAATAAAATATTTTACTGCGCGTGACATTACTCTCTCAAAAGTTATCCAGTTCCAACGACAAGGATGGCCAGCAAAGTTATCTGACGAAGATAAACATCTACACCAATATTTCTTGAGAAGAGAGGAAATGACGGTTGTCAACAATGTCCTCCTCTGGGGCATGCGCGTCATCATTCATCCCTCTCTTCGAGCTGATATCCTCAACGAGCTCCATTCAATGCACACAGGCATTGTAAGGATGAAGTCTCTCGCCCGACTACACGTGTGGTGGCCTGGATTGGACGGTGACATTGAAGCCCTGTGCAAATCCTGCACACAATGTCAGCAGAAAGCAGCAGATCCTCCAACCAGCCCACTTCATCCTTGGCAACATCCAGAACAGGCATGGGATAGACTACATTTGGATTTGGCGGGTCCCTTCCAAAACAAGAATTGGATTATTCTTGTGGACGCCCACTCCAAATGGCCAGAAGTCATCCCTGTCCAAAGTACTACTTCTCAAGTCGTAATCCAAAAGCTTGAAGAAGTTTTTGCTCGATTCGGATTACCAACACAAGTGGTAACTGACAACGGTCGTCAGTTTACTTCCGACGAGTTCGAGCAGTTCCTGAAATCCAACAACGTAAAGCACATCCTCTCAACTGTCTATCACCCCAGAACCAACGGTGAAGCTGAGAGGTTTGTTAGGACCTTCAAGGAGGCTATGAAAAGCAGTGACCTCCCCATCAACAAACGCTTGACGGAGTTCCTCCAAAAGTACAGGAGTACTCCCCACAGTACAACAGGAGTCCCTCCATCTGAGCTTCTTCTTGGCAGAGTCATCAAGACTCGTCTCGACTTAGTTCATCCGAGCTTGAAGACTACTGTCAGCAAAACACAATTGCGCCAAGAAACAAGCCACAACAAAAAAGCCAAAATTCGGGAACTCCTTCCAGGTCAAGCAGTGTGGGTCAAGTCATTCTCGAGGAATGAAGAGAAGTGGTCCTACGGAAGGATCCTTCATCCCCTTGGCCCAGTGTCATTTTTGGTCGATGTTGGAGGACGCCAACTGAAGCGCCACATTGACCAAATGCGGGTGGCTCATCAGAAGCAGAACGACGATGATGAAGACACCACATCAGGAATGGATCCGGAAGCGGTCGCCGCTACTGACGCACGACGCAGCTTGGACCATGACGAAGACTACGATGATGACAGCAGCAGCAGCCAACAATAATTATATCCTTTTTTAATTTTTGTATCATTAAATTTAAAAAAGAATGAAGGAGAGGAAATGTGATATATTATTATATTGCCCCAACGGTGGTCACGCCACCTCTGCCAAAATACCACACACAAATACCTCGTGCTCCTCCAACCTTGCCTGCTCTACACACACGCTGCCTGCACGCTGCTCATCAGACCTAACTTGCCTTTTGCCTGGAGCACATCTCCAGCAAACTTATACCTACTTACTATTCTATTTGTAAAATAAACTTGTTACTTTAAATGGCAAAGAATCTCACTTACTTTTTTACCTACGTACATTGATTAACTAATCATAAATCATACACACCCTACAAAAACATCACAATAACATTAACAGCACAGTACATAATGTACAGCACTTTCTCACGGTCATGAAGTTCATGAATTACATGGAAAATATTTTCTATGTATGATTCCTCCATTTATTATATTCGTAAAATAACAAATTACCATTTTACAGACATTCCTATACCACACGGAGAAACATTTGTTCTGCATCATCTTCTCACTTCATTGAGAACAAATTTACCTACAATCTCTGTATCAGTACAATATTATGGCATATCCCATGATTCCACACTTGTGACATTTTTATGTTGCGAGAGAGAGAGGCTCAGAGATCCACCCATCACCCTCTCCAGACCCTCATCATCATCGTCACCACCTCATTTTTCCAATACATTAGTGCATATGGGGAAATCCATGGCATAAACACAATTTCGTATCTTACTCACCGTAACGCTCCTGTTGTAATCAAATTGAGTCATTCGAGCAGGAACGATCGTTTTGTCGTGCCAAAGACCATTCGACAACTATTATGAAATTTTCGCATCCTATTCCGCTCACTAGCTACTCAACGGTGTCTGCTACATGACGTGAATATTTGTAGCTGCGGTACCCACATGTATTTCCCGATTTGCAGCACAGACGTCCAAAATATAAAAAAAAATTACCGTTCCATATATAATTACTCCCGCCTTCAGAACGTGACCAATATCGTGCCCATGACGAATCAATAGATATTGACAAACCACGGGAAACAATAAAAATGTAACGATATGCCGTTATGAAGGGTCCGATGAAACACATTACATTCTCGTTAAGTTACTGAAACGCTCTAAAATTTAGTCGAATGTGGTCAGGTTTTCGAAACGAATAAATTGTTTTGTACACCTGCCAACGGCCCAGATAAATTTCATTGTAACCAAAATATTTTAAAATCATGAATGCCTTGGAAGTGGGGAGATAAGCCAATGGTCCCGTTCACAATTATGACAAAATGTTCCGGAAGATGGCAGCAAAATGACTCAACTAGGTGTAATTATATGCTGGATAAGCAGTAAAAAAGGTTAGTTACGGCTTGGTTCACATTTCCATCATAAAACTTCCTGTCAGGCATCAATATAATCAATATATCAAAAATTATCGCCACGATTTGGAATAATATTATTTTTATGTACACGACGGATACGTTTTTTGTCATTAGAAGGGTCATTAGTCAGTTTTGTCATTTTTACATGAAAAATAAAATCCTTAAACTACGTCCACCCATGTACTTACGGAAACGGTTGACAGACTAAATCTACCAAAGCACCAGCAAGTAATAACGGTTCAGTTCGTGATGACAGGTTACGAAATATCTTCAATGGTATATCCGAGACCACTTTGAATCGCCGAGTACAGAATAAAATTGTGTCGATGTCTCCCTCGAATTACTAATACCGGATAATTTTATGTTCACTAATATTCAATATTATCTGTTGTATACAATTCCAGTGTCCTTTTCAATAACAAGTATAATTATCGTATCAGGCTTTCCTCGGACGGCGATGAAAATGATGTATGGGCAGCAATATTCCGTGAATTCGTCCTATGTTGGGGAATTGTGAATAATTACATGTACTTACTTGGATGAATATATACTTAATTTCAACTGTAAATACTGACAATCAACTCATCATATGCTACCAATCTAACAAAAGTATCCAGCTTCCGGGCGACATTATTCATGCGTGGGAATAAGGACATCCCCGCATAAGGAATTTTATTCAAGGCATTAATAACCGCTTTGGAGTGCACATGTCGCATGACACGTGCCGTTCAAGCAAATTATATTGTATTATATATACGCACAGAAACGAAGAGAACCAATTTCTGCTGAGCTCTGCGTTCACGTGAGTATTAAACGCTATACATGAGATGCGCCCCATTCACATGGTAAACACATTTATGTTACAAGTGCATAAACTCTTTTACAGGTTGATTTTTTATGATCGCACGGCTGGATTTCCTCACATACTCTTTTTGTTTGTGCGTGTGTGCAATTGTGTCGCTCGTACAAAAACGAGATAACGATTAGTAAAACTGGATCACATTTATATTCGCACGTGTGCCATTCATATCATACATGCATACAATAGACCTTCCACTCGGTCGTACTTGACAAATTTACTGCAAATTATTCTGCTGACTCGACGTCTATGCAATTATTGCGTTTCTCAAGTATGTATATTTAATTGCAGCGATGATTTGCTGCACGTGTAGCCCGTGATATCATACTCTGTGTGCAAACTGAACCATTTTCGATCAGTTTAAGAATCAAAGTTGAAGTAAACACAGAGTCAGTTGACTTCTGAGTTGATGGTAATTTTGTTAATAAACGTGCAATGTCTAGACACCGTTTTGTTCAGTTTACCCTCGTCTTATTTGTCCTCGGATTTCTAATGTCCGTGACTGACGCTGCCCAGGTGAGAATACCATCACGATACTCACATCATATGAAAGACGTCACTGGTAACTAAGTTTGGCGACCATAAGAGCGGAAGAGATAATTTCATGTCATGTCAACGGGTACGGTACCATTTTTACAGATTTCTAAACAGGATGACACCAGCAGAGGTAATGTTGCGTCCGTGGCTCCATTAGCTTGTGCATCTGACGAATTAGCTTGTGGCGATAAAGGACTGTGCTGTAAGAAAAAGGAGTCGTGCATAACAACCAAGGGCCACGATGTTGGTATGTAATGTAAATACATGCATATTGAAAAGAAGTGAAACGGAACTGAAACATATTTGAAAATGTTATGGTTTTAGGGGAAAGTCAGAGGTGCATGCCAGTTAAGGAGCTGAGCCTGCGATGAGTTGACGTAATTATGGATCCAAGCCACTTACAATGATAACGGTACGTACTGCTACTTTACTGCGCGGCATTATGACATTTTCGGTATGCAACACAAAAATAATAAATATCATAATCAGGTACAACGTGGCGAAATAAAACGTATCATTTCACAAAAAAAAAATGCTTATTTTGCATTCATGGTCCTATCCATGCAATATTTTTATTCTGCTACGGTTTACGTCCAATGTTTCGAAATGCTAAAAAAATTAATATTACAACATACTTTAGGGACGCGATATTAGCTGGTATTAGCACACTAATAATATTGTCATTCAAGACGACCTTCAAAATTAGCTAAAGCCATGCGTAAAATTTAGTTTGTCCGTGAGTCCAGTTACGTTCAATATCCACTGACTTCAGACATGTGACATTTTTATATACTGATCCGTCTCTGCCTCCAGCAAGGCAACCAGGAATTCACATTTCGTCTCATCAATCGCATTTGACTTTCCGATTACATATAATCTGATACTGCCCTCGTAACTGTACACGTAAAACATCACGCCTGTAATTTTTAAAGCCCAAATGCACTATATTATTTACCCAGTTGTTTAATAAAAATACAATCCAATCTGATTTTGTAAATACCCATTTTCATCTGGCCTGGACCGCAACAAAAACTATGGTCCATGCAAATGTATTCATCAATCGCAAACATTTCCTTTTCACCGGCCACATTTGACATGGTCGCTGGATACTCAAGAAACTTGTAAAATATATTCCTTAGTAGTGTCGGGAAAGTTGAAGAAAGGCGTAGCATTATGTCCGTGCACAAAGGATCCGGGCTGAAATCTCGTAGGTTTGTGAACACATCGTGACACCTAGACATGTGTTCTGGGTCAGTGGCCATATCACATGGAATCTGCAAAACACCAACTTGGAAATGATTGCAAAAGTAGTTTGGATGATCTGAAAGTGGGAGGCAACACAAAAGTGGTAGTGAGGAAGGGCAAGGCGTTTTATTACCTTCGAAATATTTTTGTACTGCTGCTGCAATAATAGCAATTATAACGGATGACGTTGGAACTGGTTTCGGTCTGGATCCACGAATCGACTTGATTGCACTGATAGGAAATGCTCTCGAAATTTTGACAGTGTACTGGGAATTGTCCTTCTGGTGATCTTGTTGAATCCATGGATGTGTTGGCTGAAATTACAGTCCAACTATTTCCAAATTGTACCGAATCAAGGAGAGTGGAAGCATTGTAATTTGTGGAAGGCCAGCCACTTTGCGTCTAGCTTTTCCCTGTTCCGCTGTTGATTTATTTCCCCCAAGAGCCTCGACAATGAATTTTACCATACTCTTGGCGTCTCCGAGACAATGATGGAAGCGAATTGCGACAAGCGAGTAGTCGCAGCTATTTTCTCTGTAGCAGCCAAAAAGTGTCACGTCCCAAGGACTTTGGTTTGGCTCAAGTGGGGCATTGGCCAAACGGGTGTGTATGGTCGCGAGTACTTTGGTATAGTCTCCGATTGCAGCCACGTCGAGTGGCAACTTTTTCACATGATTTGCTACATCAAATTTGTTGTCCCGTTTCCAGAACCAGTAGCCCAGACAGCTGTACTGGTATTGCTTCATTTGCTGGGATCGCATCCGGCCAGCGTTTCGTAGCCACTGATCCTTGGCTCTTCTCATGAACCCCTTCCTCTCAATAATATCCATGAGCTTTTGTTTGGTCAAGTTTCCTTTCAATTGGAGCACCGAAACAAGAAATAGCTCAGGATCATCCGCAACGAATACACTTATGGCGTCCAGTTCGTACTGTAGTCCCCAGAGGTTCAATCCGCGCACTATTAAAATAAGTAGCATTTTAAAGAGATAGAATGGCAACTGACAATGAAGATAATTATTGTCCCGATTGCGCATGCTATGAACATGCCCATGTATACGCACTTTGAAAAATGTGTAGTTAGGAAAATAATTTCCATTCTGGTACAATGTCCAGTGCTTCGGTATAAAACTAGACGACACGACTGTTCGGCAGGGCGTCGGAATGGCTAATGATATCAATAAGATGAATGGAATTTTGGAATTACCGAACTGTAATATTGCAATAATTGGCATGATTCAAGTTACAAAATAACAAACGGGTTTATGAAATTACTCATCTGTGCAAGACTTATTATGCGCACAAAAAAGCAAACAAAGTACTTAACTGCATCACCATGTTCTCTCATCAAAATACATACTTGCTTGCCAATTATGATTTTGTATTTGTGAATGGATGTATCCACATTAATGCAATAAGGAAAACCGAAACCATTGCAATTTAAGCCGACTGTAGTTCTCTGGTCTTTAGGAAAGGTTGACGAAATGTGCAACCATTTAGTGAATACACGTGTTCAAGAATCACGAATACTTGAAGAATGAAACAACATTTTCATTTATTTTTAGGATCAGCTAGGTAATTACATGACGGCAAAAAAATAATAAAACAATTATTAGCATACATTTCAGAAAATGGTCATAATTATCACATTTTGAAACATATTATGAATCCCATCTCGAGCTAACTGCTTTGTAATTGAAATGAAAAAAAATGTATGTTTGCTTCATAACGAAAAGCAATGATGGTAGCCAGTCTCACCATTATCAATAGCTGAACAGTGCGGGAACTTGTGCAAGTTTGCGCAAAATGTGGAATGAAACATTGCATACATATGTAGGGCTAATCTAACGAATTATTAAAATCATTCACATCGTCAAGACAATTAAGTAAAGAATTAGAGTGTATAACATACAACCATAATCTGCCGAGCAGATATCGGGTAGGCAACACTAGAAGCAATCACGAAGCAAAGATCACAGTAATCATATTGTTAGGTAATATCATGGGTAACAACGTATCTTCTCTACAGGGAAGATGAGTTGTCTCCACTTTGATATGATTATCACGAGTACCATCTTTTCCAACTCCATAAGAAAATAGTTGGACAGAATTGGCGAATGCATATGGACAGTGAATATTAGGAAGAACTGAACAGATTTCATGTGTATTGGAATATATTATGGTACTTTAATTATGGAAAAGCAAGAGATGCATGTCTTTTAAAGAGCTAGAACTTTAGCGATACTTAGTAAGATTGCAAGAAATTGATGAAATGATGAATCTAAAGTGCTGTACCGTATAATTGGTTTCAATACTACTACTTTACTTACTTCATGAATGGACCAGATTTGCTTGTATTCATTCCATTAGAAGATCAACTGTATGTAGCAAAGAGTCAATAAATAGCATCATCACCTACAACTGAGCAAATCGGAGCGTATCGATACACCAACACTATTTTCATTCATGTGGGAGCTATTCGGCTTTAGTGCAAAATGTGCATGTGTAGAATGTTGATGTAAAATTAAACGCACTACAGCGCAACGCATCATGTACAAATTGTCGTTCATTACATTAAGTTCAGTGCAGGTTATATTAATTATGGTCAACGATAACGTCATGTAATATAAAATCGTAATGATGTAATTTTGAGTCCAAAAATGGAATCAGATAATATCTTACGAACAATAATAATTATGGGAGCGACGACCCCATAGGCGCAGCGTGGGAGCCATGTCTAGGTACGAAATGTGGAATAAGAGCATTGCATTGCTACGAAGCAATACAATTATTACACATTTTCCCATCATTATCAAAATCATTTCAGTGCTAATTGCACTTAATTCGTGCCCCATTTTACGAGTAAAAAATCACAACAAATTTAATCAAAGCATTTATTTATTTTTTTTATTTTATAGCGGCAAATTAAAACGAAAATGTCAGAATGTATTGTATCCAATTTCACTCAATATTCCATGACATCTGTATGTGTTGATTCGCTTCCATTTTTAGGAAATAAACAAGTTGTTCGTATATCGTCTCATCACTTGACTTTCCGATTACGTAGAATCTGATTCGTCCCTCGTAACTGAATACGTAGAACATCACACCTGTATGTTTTATAGACAATTTAGTACCTTATTTACGCATGTTACAGTAAAACGCACATTGGGACACTTCCATACCTATTTTCATCTGGCCTGGACCGCAACAAAAGCTATGATCCGTACAACTGTGTCCATCAATTGAGAATTCCTCCTTTTCACCCGCAATATTTGACATGCCCGCTGGATACTCAGCGAACTTGTAAAACAGACTCCTTAGTTTCCCCGGAAAGCTTGAAGCTAGTTTTACCATGATTTCGGTACATAATGGCTCTGAGCTGATGTCTCTGAGGTTTGTGTACAAATGGTGACATTCAGAAATTTGCTCCGGTCCCGGAGTCATATCAACTGGTGCGAGGAATACTCCCCCTCGGAAATGATTGCAAAAGTGGTCCGGATGATTGGAGAGGGGCAGACTGCACAGAATTGGAAATGGAGCAGTGTAAGGAATTGAATGGGCTTCGAAATATCCTTTTAATGCTGCGGTGATAATAGACATTATAACTGCTGATGTGCAGACTGGTTGCTGTATGTTCCCAGCGACTGATTTTATTCCCCTAATGGGAATTTCGCGCGAAATTTTTACGACGTAACGGGAATTGTTCTTGCTGCCATCGTTCTGAATCCTTGCGTGGTAATTACAGTAAGATTTCATTTTAAGCATTTTCAAAACGTACAGAACGAACGAGCACGGGAGCATTGCAATTTGAGCCGCGTTAACTTTTCCGTTTCTTGAGTTTCCTTTTCTGCTGTAGACTGTTTTCCTCCAAGAACCTCAACAATAAATTTTACCATGGATTTAGAGTCTCCAAGACAATGATGGAAACGAACTCCGACTAGCGAGTAATGGCAATCATTTGCTTTGTAGCTTTTGAAAACGGTCACGTCCCATGGACTCTTGTTTGGCTGAAATGGTAAATTGGCCAAACGGGTATGTACTCCAGAGAGTAATTTGGAATAGTCTGTGGATTGAGTCAGGTTGAGCGGCAACTCTTTGACATGATTTCCAACATCAAAATTGCTGTCCAGTTTCCAGAACCAGTAGCCCAGAAAGCTGTATTGGTATTGCTTCATTTGAAGAGATCGCCTCCGATGGGATTTCGTTAATGACGAGTCACTGGCTGCATTCCTGAATACGTTTCTCTCAATTGTGTCCATGAGCCTTTGCTTGGTCACATTTCCTTTTAATCGTAGAACTGAAACGAGGAATAGTTGAGTATTATCGGTAAGGTAGGTACTTACAGCGTCAAGTTGGTACTGTAGTCCACCTAAACGAAATACGCGCACTATTAAAATTAGTAGCAATTTCCAGAACACGAATGGCAGACTGATAACAAAGAGAAATAATGCAATAAATGAAGATCCAACAATCATGCCAATATATACGCATTTTAATTGAATTGTTTTAAGGAGCCCGGTTTCCATTGCGGCACAATTTTGAAAGCTGTATTGCAAGTTAGTAGACGCGATTGAGTGGAATGGCAGCAGAAATGCAATATATATCAAGAAAGGACATGAAATTGGTATGTGCATCAGATCCAATTGGGCCACACGTTTCTTAGTCACGTCAAGTTAGCATTTCACAAGTTCCCATTGACTCAACTTTGATGTGGTTATCATTAGTAGCATCCTTTCCTACTCTTGAGGAAAACAATTGTCTAAAATTTGTGCTGGCCCATCTCAACCAACTCATTTTTCCTATACGTTTTTTTGTACATAATTTTTATGTTCACATCCGATTTGTGTATCTCTCCATTTGAAAGGCATACATTATTGAGAAACGAAATATTTTGCTAATTCACATGATTAAGCCCGTAATAAGAATATGATATAACAAAAGCTTTTTGACAATAGTAGTGGATTCAGTGCCTAACCGTGTCGGTTAGGGCCCACTTGAATTTGGGGACCACTTGAATTTATCTTAAATGTAGTGCAATATTTTGCATATAGTTACTTGAATGAACATTCTCAGAGCTACATGATCTTAATTGACTTTTACCAATGATCACATAATATTCTGATAGTAAAGATGCGCGTATACTTATAAATATTCTTGCTTGGTGGACCAAAAAATAATCCGTTGATAAGGAATTGCACACCTGTCATTTTTAGCTGCAGCAACAAAAATATAAAGATATATTTATGGGAAGCATTTGAGTACGACGGTACAGCTTCATAAACTTGAGTATATAGTAAGTTTAGAGTTTTAGTTAGGAGTTTATAGGGAGTAAAAAATATACGTGCTCAGTTGATACATAGGAAAATATTATGTCCTCTTTGCAATCAGACTCTTATTCATTAATATTGATGGCCGGAGAAGGGGGTCCGAATTTCTTTGGGGCCCTGGTCGCATCAATCAGCACATGACATGTCGGTTAGGCCCCGAGAGGATTATGTAGTTACTTTTTGGAACATTCAACAATAAAAAGACAACATCATATTCATAATGTCCTTATTGTGTTCTCACTTCAAAAAGAACGTTGGCTTTCCAGTTTGCATGTTTTGGGTACTCATGTAAACGGATGGGTGAATGCGCTTCAATACAATATGTAAACCGCAAACCATTGCAACATGTTTGAACTCTTATTGGCAGAAAATTAATGAAAGTTGCCTAACAGGCAACGATTAAATAAATGATTGTGCTGCGGACGCGCAATAACAACCCAACACATTACGGGTTCGTTGGGAACTTTTGCAGGGTCAGCTACCCTAGGTGTTTAGCTATGCAGTGTACATATAAACTTATGCATACATTTTTCGGGCTTGTTTCCCAATCCTTAAGGAATTCTCTCTTTAATCTGGCCTTCTGTCTTGTAACCCGGAAGAATCATTAGCTTGGATGTGTGAATTTATCAACACATACGCAACAATGCTGTACAGTTGCATTTCTACCTTATTACGAAACTGATATTAGCGCTTTTATGATAGTAAAGTTGACAGGACCAATGGCAATGTATTGCGAACGATAGTGAACGACCGCGTTGACGAAAATTGATTGTGAAAATAACGAATTGATGTGTATGCATGAATAGAGCTACCGCTGCAACTTATTGAGCATATGAATGGCATAAGAGCTATTTATGCGGTAAAAACTAAAGGAAAACAAATGAGCATGTGTATAAACTTTTATAAAACTATAATTGCCCACAACAACCATGACTCGAGGAAAGTGGTTTTAATAAATCGAATAATAATAAAATCCCATTTTAAACTAAAGTAATGATGGGAGACGGAGAAACAATTAGGTAAAATTACGCAGTGTGGGAACTCTCTCTGATTTTGGTACAAAAGCTTTGCATGAAGCTGGAAATTAGAGGCAGTCTCACCATTATTTCAATCATTATCAATACAATTTCAGTGCATAATTGGCATCATTTACCCAGAGTCATGATACAAGTTGATACCGTTAATTATAACTTAACTTCTCAATAGGGAAAATGTAAAGTTTTTAATTATTCTTTCATCCTCATCAAGAGATTTGATTGTAATTGAAGTAGTCAGGTCGCAAATAATTGGCAGGCGACCAAATACCGCAATGTCAAATGAAGGTCAAACTAAAGCTGACAGATTTTGTGTTGCTTGCGTGCAATTGCAATACGAATATGAATAACATTAATATTTATTGTATTCGGAAAACATGAAAAAGATAAGTTGTATAAATAACATTTGATCTGTACATTAGAATTTCAAGTCCTTCACCAACACCTTCATAATCCATCGAGGTCAAATTTACCACCAGTGGTTTCCTGAGTCAAGTAAAGCTGCCAAAATGACTCATAAATTACTTCACACTTGCGACATGTTTATGTATCCATCTATTTCATCTTCCAACATGGAAATCAGAGAATCACACTGCGTCTCATCGATAACACTTGACTTTGCGATTACGTATAATCGGATCCTGCCCTCATAACTGAACACATAAAACGTCACTCCTGCAATATTTTAAAAGATTGTTACATTTCTTACATTTTATGATTTTTAACAAAAATATATGCAAAAAAATATTCCATACCTATTTTCATCCGGCCGGCGCCACAACAATAGCTGTGATCCGTGCATGGAACTCCGTCAATCGAAAATCCTTCATTTTCACCCGCAATATTTGAAATATTAACCGGAAAAGAATTATATCTATGAAATATATTCCGTATAGGTCTCGGGTAAATCGAGATAAGATGGGTCATCATATCCGTGCATAACGTATCCTGGCTGAAATCCTTCAGCTTTATGTACGTTTCATGGCATCTGGAAATTAATTCTGGTCCCGTATCCAACTTAACTGGTGAATCGAATACGGCAAATTGGAAATGATTTTTAAAGCAGCCGGGGTGATCCGGTAATGGAAGGCTGTATATAATCGGAAATGGATTTACACAATCAGTTTGAGAGGCAACAGAAAACCTTTTAATTGCCCCGGTTATTATTGCCTGTATTACGGAGGATGTACATCCGCCTTGTTGGCTAAATTTTACAATCGACTTGATTGACTTGATCGGAATTTCCCTTGAAATTCTGACGATATACGGAGACTCCTCTTCCTTCCATTTTTTCTGAACCCAAGGATGGTTTCGGAAACGAAATTGGATTTCCGTCACTTTTAATGTATACCGAATGAAGTTGAATGGAAGCTTGATACGTTGCAGCAGAGAAAGTTTTTCGTGCTTCCTATTTCCGTTTGCTGCCGTTGACTCCTTTCCAGCCAGAATTTGAACGATAAACTTTGTCATTGATTTGGCGTCTGACATGCAGTGATCAAAACGAACAGCCACAAGCGTGTAGTCGCAAATGTTTTCTTTGTAGGTATTGAGCACAGTAACGTCCCATGGGCTTCGATTTCGCTCAAACTGTAAATTGGCCAAACGCGTATGTATTGAATTTAGTAATTTGGAATAATCCGTGCTTTCAGTCACGTCAAGTGTTTCCTCCTTCACATGATTCTGCAGATCAAATTTTTGATCCACTCTCCAAAACCAATAGCCCATAAAGCTTTGTTTGAACTGCTTCATTTGCCGAGATAGCTTTTGCCGTGACGTTGATAAGTCCGCGTCCTTGCTTGTTATTGTAAATACGTTCCTCTCAAGGATTTCCATAATTGTTTGCTTTGTCACATTTCCTTTTAACTGTAGCACTGAGACTAGGAACATGTTGCTATTGTCAGCAAATAAATGACTCAAGGCGTCAAGTTCATACTGAAGTCCTAACACATTTAATGCGCGCACTGTCATAATCAGCACAAATTTATAGAGATAACATGGTATGCTGGTAATAATTAGAATCCAAACGTACAATGAGCAGGCTATATACATGCCTATGTATACGCACTTGGAATAAACCCATTTCAGGAAGCTGGTTTTCATGGTGACAGAATGTCCAAGAAAGATGTTTTATGAGTTTTGAGCTTGTGGCAATGTTCTGCGGAACGGCAGAAAAGGTAATGAAATTTAAAAATGACATTGAATTATTTTTGTGAAAGAGCGACCTGTGGAAATACCGTTATTGAATATTTAATCGTATGTGTATACAAATGAAATCAAATTGGCTTTAGAGTGGTAGCATATGAAAAAAAGCATGTAGGTAATTACAATTGTTGGTACGGGTATCAACAGTAGCATGCTTTCTTTATTTAAAAATAATAATTGTTGTTAGGATATAAACAAAATTAAGTCGCGTGACGGATCTGCACAACATAAGAGGCATTTTGCATGGTCGGAATCTAATAAAATAATCTAAAAATATACTGCTGAGATATTCAGTGCAGTTTTGTGATCATATCTGGCTTCAGCATCTTCCAATTAAAAATTATTATGCTATGAGAAACTCAATATTTTGTAAACATCCAAGGCACATTATTAAAATTACGAAACAAGAAGCAATTGGCTCACATGATTATGTCATTTAAATTTCATAATCAAGAAAAGGTATACAACAAGCAGTTTGTTTGTGCATGTTTCAATGTATCATCTTCTATGCAGCTATGGAAACCATTAATCGCCTCATAATTCTTCTCTGCTGCTGTAAATGACTCAAACTCTTCTATTTCGGGCCAAAATGTTGACCATAATATCCTATCCGAGAATTCGTGCGAAACGCAAGGAGACTATTTTAAACATTTCTGCATGTCTTGCATTTGCCCACAGGAAAGAAAGACTATATAATATTTTTCCAGTTTAATAATTAACATTACAGTTGGTAGTGCGGTCCTTTTCTCAAGACGGGAAGCTGATAGCATTAGCAATTTTTGATCGGTACACGGCTCTATTTTTTTGATAGTTAATGAAACACGCACCGATTACATGCAGAGGCTTTTATGTGTATGGAATTGATTATTCCAAGTCGCTAATTGAATGTGGAAAGGAAAAGCTAACATGCCATGACTCCTCGAAAAGCGCTGTCTAGTCGCTAAAAATCTAGTAGCTAAAAATTCCAAAGGAATTTGGACCCGGTCTCAATAAAAATAGTAGCGGAGTAATTATAAACATGGTATAAACTTTATGGTGAATGAAATTACATGCTCTTATTATTATTGTTATTGCATGGCTACTGGATTCAAAATGATTTTGATTTGTCATGGAAAATTATCGATGGTCACGTTCGAGTATTTGATATTATACACGGTACTAACTTTGAAACAAATTTTATCAATTAAATATATAAATAATATTGGCAGATGTTTGACCTCATCTTCACGGTCGGTAATACCCTTCTAAAGCTCAAGCAAAAATAAATTCGTTGCAGCAAACGGCTGCAACTGCATTAGACTTTAACATATCACACGCACGAGCAGATAAACAATAGTAAAACAAGCACGACAGAATTATCTGCTCCAACTGCAATACATGGCCCGTGTGATCCAAAAAAAAATGATCGCGATTGCAGTAAATTACTGCCGTAATTGTACACGCCTCCTGTTTATAGTATATTGTGTATTATGTCTTGTGTGGTATCGAACTGAAAAATGCAGGTCCGTTCTTTCATTCCAATTGCATACTCTGAACTGAAGACTGTACTGCGCTGCTCTGATTGCAAATATTAGCTCATTTCCCCAACTTTATCGGAAACAATACAAAATGACGACGAAACATTTTCATAAGAAAATATTAATTTCATCACTGTTGACTGTGCTATTGATTATCGGTTTTACGGCGGCATCTGCAGAGGTGAGGAGCACTTTTAAGTTGGAGACACATTTCTGATATCAAACATTTGCGCAATAATATTTGTTTGTGCTTTGCAGAGTTCCGACCTCGATGGCAAGGATGCCATTGTGCATCCGAATAAGGAATGTGATCCGGCTAGCGAGATTAAGTGTGGTGAAAACTGTTGCAAATTTTCACAAACATGTCATCTGATTGGTAAGGACCACATATATAGGTCACCTATAATGAAACATAATTTCAGCATAAAACACAGTTCATATTAAATAGAGCGTGTTCAATTGTTCAGATCATGTCGGCGTTTGCTCACCACCGGAACCTTGAATATTTAACGAAAGTGTGCTGTCGCTTCTGCGTCTGATTGTGAAACTGGGGAAGGGGCTGTGTTGTTATAATTGTGCAGTTTGTTGGGCGTTACTGAACTAATGGGCGCAAAATTAAAAATAAAGTAATAAATAAATTATGGTGTGAAAATGCAGAAAATTGTCATTTGCTGAATTTCATGATTTTTTATCATTGTTAAGTCAACTCGTTTGTAAAAAAATGTGATAAATTCAGAGGGTGGGATTCTATCTAATACACATTTTATTTTGCTTAATACCGGTGCAATTCGCGGTGGAGGCATAAATGGGGGCGTTTGCTTTGTGCTGTAATGAGCAAGTTTCAAAAGAGCTCCAAAATCATTTTCACGGGCAATGCATTCGAAATGATGACGCAGTTTAATGATGTCAACTACATGACCATCCTTACTTGTAAAATTATCTTAGTTGCAAAGCAGTAAGTGATCACAATGTAATGTAAATAATGTTTGGCAGGTGTGTCAAGTTCACCGGAATGCGTGACCCATTTAATATGCAGTACCATGGTGATGTTTGGTTGCCTGACTAAAGTGAACATTCATTATTTAGGCCAATGACCTAGTTCAGGCCCAATTCAGCGAAAGACGAGTTCAGCTTGGTAATGATATGCTTGTTTACATTAGGTAACGTGTGTCAATGTATATCCTAATACCAATACAAATAAAAATCACAACAAACGTTATAACTACTGTCTAAAACCAATGCAACATCAACTGCAATGAGCCACGCAATCAATAAGCGAATGGGCTTGATAAGTTAACAAGTCGAAATATTGGAGCTCTTCGGGCAACCAAACTGAATGATAGTCACTGTTTCAATAATTAAGAGATAAGGCTGGTACTGATATTGTTCGGACAATGGTTCAGTCGCAAATCCGGTTTTACTCCGTCAAAATGAGCCAAGTTGACGTTTGGTCTTTCGATTGTGAAATAGTCAAATATTGCATTCACCACAATAAGTCCAGTTTCCAAATAAATTTAATGATGGATTACATGAGGTCATCCTTACATTATTGTCGTTGATTTGGACCGCATTTGCACAATTCATAACTACAGCCGCGTACCAAGCGGTATGTGGGTGCCAAGGAAACACAAAGGATATTTTTTTCTACATATCCTTGATAATCTCTAATTCCCTAGAGAAAAACATGTTTAATTTTATGTCCTCTCTCTCTCTTTTATGCAAGCCTATTTTTCACTATCCATCCTCATTATCACTTTATATAAGCAGTTTTTTAAAAATAAAAATCAACATTTTTTTCACTCTTTTCTACTCCAAAAATCTCTGTTCAAGTGGTCTTTCTGCATTACTTTACTCAGCATATTTTGTGTTCAATAATCGCCACATAAAAACATAATAGAAGCACCTACTCACACTACAATATTTTTGTGGAGCATAACAATTTAAAATTGACATTTAAGAGGGACGCGCGGTCCCTAAGTTACCACGTGCTTCAACCAGAGGGAGGCATGTCGCGGTTTCGGCTACCTCGATTATGCCGTCATATTCGGTGCTGTTACTTGACCGGTTTCATGTACGGTTGCCGGCTTGGTTTTCATCTTGAAACGAAACCGAAACCGACGGTTCTCAGTTTTGCATTAGAGTTTCATGGCTGATGTGTGGCGGCTTTATCATATGGTGTTTTGTTTTTTTGTGTCAATTTTTACAAACGAATACACACAAACCTAAAAACGGTTTCGTTTTCGGTTAGTAGCCCAAAACCGTAACCGATTTCGTTTATCGGTCCGGTTTCAATTTTAAAACTAAAACGATCGTCGGTAAGTAACCGAAACCGGAACCGCGGCATCCCTAAACAGAGGTGACTATTCGGAAAAGCAAAGCTTCGTCAACTTTGTCAAAACAATACGATGATGATAAAAAAACTCCTGAGAAAATACCACTTTCAGCTTCTATGAATATTCATGATTTACTCTTTGTTAGCTTTGTAGCCGTTGTAACTTTTGCTCTTCATTTCATTTCGAGCGATGGTGATGAAGTGGTAATTATTATTTAAGGAATGTGCGGAATGCATATTTTATAAAATTCTTTCAAACTAATAACAAGGCCAACGTACTAATCCCATTGAAATCCATGACCCACTAAATTGGCGTAACGTCATCAGATAACATAATTTAAATACAAGTAAATCATCACGCGATAAGAATTTCAGTCACCGCTTCCAATAAAATGTATCACATGCTCAAGTGGCCGAACAACTTGAGTCCATGGATGGGGTAAATTTAAATTTCATCAAATACTCCAGATAAAAGATAATGCCCAAATTCATGTCAGATAAATCCATTTCGTCACCGCAAACTGTTTTACGCATGGCTTCATCAGCAACTGTTTAGGAAAAATGTGTTGCTTCGTGTGTAAAAGCGTCAAATATTACAAGTCCCAAATACAATATTACGAAATATCATCATGAAGTTATTGTTACAAGTAGTAGCCTTTCTGTTATCCAAATGCGTAGAATTACGTGCTTCATCGCTGCCACATGTTGAGCCTGGGTGCTCCGGTAACAGCAAGGACCATTTTTACTACATTCTGAACTACTTTGCGGATGGAACTAAATCACCGGCGCTTCCAATTTGTCTGCCGGAATTTGTTCTTACGGAAGCTGACAGCAATTCGAACATGTAATATTCCTTAATAGCAAATGAAGAGAGGAAACTTGCAAATATTGAGAATGTTTTCTACAAGGTATCCGATGACTTCAATGTGTCCTGCCCTGCGCCATCACTAACATTTAGGAGCCACCAGGTTGACATCCTGACGTCATCTCTATGACTTCAATCAGCCACTGTCAGCAAATACAGAAATTATAATTTTTTTTTCGTGACGGTTAATTGATTAAATTTGACATTTCAGAGAGGCGAGCGGTCCCTGGTATTCCCTTGGCCTTCCCGCAGTGACGAGTGCTCAGCAAATGAGAAGTACAGCAAGATGTTAAATCGGTGCTTGAGGAATGTGAAAATTAGGAATGATGTAATTGGATGACGGATATCAGCGTAGCCTGTGCGCGAGATATTTTCGCATTCAGTGCATTCAAATTTTCTAAGATACCCACATATAATTTCTCAGAAATCTTTTCCGGCATAATTCTAGCAACTATATATAATATAAGAATAACTTGATAATCGAACAACAATTCTAAAAGGAGCTGTCAAGTTCATTTTCTTTACGAGCCGCTGGGAGATATCTTACAATTGTTAGTTCATTTCATAGGGCCTGAATAAAGCGTTATTTTTAAAGAAAATCGATACCCTGTAAACAGTGTTACGGAAAAAAGTAGAATTGAAAATCATTTAAAATGCATTGTGCGCTTTTATACGGTTTGAGATAAAGTTGGCACGTCGCCAATTTGAATACAATTGGTAGAAATAAATAGTTAAGTACAAAGATAAATTATAACAGCCCATTGTCTCGTTTGCTGTAAGTGCGCTTCCAAGAAACTTCACTCGAAGAATATACGGAATGATGAGCATTTAATTCTTTTATGCCACAAAAGATGATGCTCATACGTTATGTAGCAAACGTGCATGAATCAAGAAGTGCCATTTCCTGCAGATATGACGGACTCATGATTGAATTTGTATAAACCCTGACAAAATTGTAGGTTCGTTCCTTATACTAATTTGAACAGCAGCGTTTTGGGGTAAGGCAAGAAAATGAACTACTTATCGACAAAAGTGACAATCCGATTTGAAGCTCGCAAATAAATGGAATAAATCCAGACACACATAACCGGATATATGGCATTGTAGAATCTTGCATAGTCAAATAAAATTAAACCTTTATAAAAGTACGTAATTTTTTCGTATCATGTCTAGGGTTTCCATATCAAAATCTTATCAAAACCTTATCAAAATTGGAAATTATGAAAATCTTATCAAAATTTTGATAAGATTTTGATAAGAGTTCAATGTTGCAGACTTTCCACAGATTATCGTTTATCAGCCTACTTGGCTCCTGTACTCCGATTACAAATTGGATAAAGATGCAAACATATAAAGTAATAATAGAATCACGTGGCTTAGGAATGCTAAACCGTTAATAAATGTATAAGCATGGGTCAAACAATGGAAAACCTGTCGCCACTTGTGTTACAGCATATTATATGATTTTCATGTGATAACATAAATAAGCGTCCTAGGCTCCTTTATTTTGTTCACACGCGTATAAAAATAATCCCGTTGTTGCAAAAAGGATTCCATAGTTGCCAAACAAATGTTTAATAATTAGATCTTAAATGGTGTTGGAGAGGTTTTTTGTTTCCTTGAATTGGCCATATGTTACAAGACGCTTTTTCGATAAAATCAATTATATTCGGACAAAAAAGATTGCATAGTTTGTTAAAATGAAGCAATTACATATTAAGCGATTACATGATTCCACAGAATGGTTCCATTTTTAGCAAGGTTGTTTTATAATTTTCTTATTGGTATCCGATACTGCCAGCCAGAGGTACCCACAATGTTACACCGGTTACTCCTTCTTTTGCTCGCATGCAGCCATTACTGACTTTCATCCTTCTTTTGTTACATTCTTTGGTTTAAGTATATCTTAGAAATGCTGAAATTCCAGAAGTCTTATCAAAATTTTGATAAGATTTTGATAAGAAATATTGACAAAATTTTGATAACTTATCAAAATTGAATTTTGATATGGAAACCCTAATCATGTCATATGCAGGCTTTAATCTCGATATTTTTGTGTAAAATTTTAAATTCAATCACAACGTTTTTTACAAAAAAGCATTAACCAACCATGAACAGTTGCGTTTAGTTGAAAGAAAAACTACCAATAATCATGTATGTATGTATGAAAGGTCATAGGCATTAGGTTTCTTTGACATCACAATCACCGAGACTAATTGCCAGAGTACTATAAGAGCTAGAGTTGTATAATATATAATATCTGTGCTTTGTATTTAAAACGTTTAGTGAAGCGTTCTGAACATTATTGTCACAACATGACCTACATTACAGAAGTGAAACTCACAGACCAGTTCCATTGTTCTCCGGGTGTTGAACTCAGGCAGTACGAACATACGAAATTGAAATGTGTCGACGGCTCATTATAATTGTGTTCAAAAAAAACAAAGCAAGATTTTTCCTGTTTGAAATATTTATGAAATGATACCGAAAACCACATTAGGCACTCCAGTGGCATCAATACACATGTATTATTGTGGCTCGGATATTTCTGACTTCATCGTCCTTTGGATTGCATAAATATATTAAACATTCAGCGGCACCAACAGTAGCCCATACACGACTCAATAATATCTTGTTTACATCAACGAAACTTAACACATCGCACATAATGGCAAAGCAATTGTCTCATTCACAAAGCAATTAAAACACATCATTCGAAAGTTTCATTCAACTTACTAAAAGTTTCACATGTATTGTAATATATGACCTGAATTTGTCAAGTGAAATTTCTTCTCAAATCCAATTGTTTTTGGTCAGTGAACCATATTTCAGAAATTGGAAAGTGTTGACCCAATTATGGCTGAAATATAAACCCCAGTTTTTGTCTACCTGCTTCAAACTGACAGCGCGTCCACTCGACCAAAACCATCTAAGCTTTACCTTAATTTCCTATCACCGCACAAAATATGTTGTTTTTTAATTTGAATATGTTCGTTCTATTCATAACTGTGGCAGTACTGGAAGGAGCTGTCAAGTTCAACCGGAAAGGATTTGATCCTGGTAAAACGACTAGAAGACCTCCCATGTCAGGTAAATGGCAAAATATTAAGTAAAAACTACTACTATCTTGAATTTATCACCTAAAATGTATTTATGATTTACTCCATAGGATTGTCGGGAATAAACTCAGGCGGCGGATGTATCACCGGAACCAATGTCCCCAAGTTCCCGCTGGCTTGCCAGCGGAATCCGGCCCACTGCTGTCGCGATAAAGCACCGGAGCTGAGCGGCCGAATCATCACACTAGGATCACTACTTAATAATCTGATTCCCAAATGGCCAACAACAACCCAGCGACCAAGGAGACCGCCGCCAACTTCACGATCCAAACCACCGCCAACAAAAAAGTCAAATTTCCATTGCAAAGCGTCAGGCTTCGTCGTGGACCCCGACAACCAACATAGGTACATCAATTGTGTCTGGAAGGTAAAAAGGTGGTATGCCTATTATTACAATTGCTCTCGGACTGACTGTTACGATGTCACAAATAACAAGTGCACGCAGAGAGCTTGTCCTAATTACAAACCACCAACAACAACGACACCAAAGCCGACGCCAAAACCAACTCCCAAACCGACACCAAAGCCGACACCCAAGCCGACTCCGAAGCCAACCAAACCATCCGCCCCAGAATCCTCTATCTGTACAGCAGAAGGCTACTTCCCGAATCCAGAGGACAATAAACAATACTACAAATGCGTTTGGTGGAACACAAAATATTACATATTTTATTACAATTGCTCCAGTACCACATGTTTCGATAGAAGTACCAACCTCTGCTCAGCGAAAGCTTGCACAACCGTTAAACCGTCCCAAGGAACAACAAGGTCAACCACACCTAAGCCCACAGTACCACGACCGTTCATATGTACGGTCATCGGATACTTCCCAAATCCATACGACCCAACAAAGTATTATCAATGCCATTGGTCTGGAACTGACTGGTTCCTGTACAATAAAACATGCATTGGTTCGGCTTGCTTCGATCCGCATACGCAGAAGTGCAGCATAGATGCTTGTACCACTGCAGCACCGCCTGGACGACCAACTCCTCCAGGCATAAAGCCAACTACTCCACCGCCTCCGCCGGAGCCACCCAAGCCATGCTACCCCATTCAAGTGAACCAATATTTTGGGAAGTATGTTCTTGAAGCGAGAGGTCTAACTGGAAAGGTTACGGCGTTTGATCCAGCGGATTGTTACATGTAAGTACATATAGTGTTAAAGACTTAATGGTGGACAATTTATATATTTAAATAATTGATTACAGGGATCCTCTGGGCGAGTGCTGCCCGCACACGAGCACTGCAAGACCAACACATCCACCGCCGACGCCACCGCCAACGCATGCACCAGATACGCCGAAACCGAGTTGTCTGGTGCCACGAAGGTTGTTCGGACGTTTTGCACCGGTAGTGATGCAGAGATCATACGGCAACGATTGTCCACCGTAAGCGAACTAAATTGTACTTATTAATAAAAAATCACACCCTAATGGATTCATATTTTTCATCGCAGTGCTCCGACTCCACCAAGCACAACCCGTGCACCGACAGAACCACCTCCACCGGAAACGCTAATGACACCATATACAACCACGGCGAGGACTCCATGTCCTGGAAGGGGTAATGGTCCATCGACACCAAAAATCGTGACGCCAGCTACGAGACGGCCACGAACTACGACACCAAGAGCTACAGCTCCGACTAGACCAAGGACAACTCCATGTAACCCTAATGCTAGGAGAAAGGGACAGCATGGAGATCCATGCCAGTTAGTTTAATGTTTAAAAATATATTGTCCTCTGTTACATTTAGTACACAATTTATAATTGTTTTCTCACAAAATTAGGGATACTCGACCTCCACCTACGCGGCCTCCAACAAAGCCGCCCACACCGCCCCCAACGCCGCCGCCAACACCACCACCTACCCCTCCTCCAACTCCTCCGCCGCCACCGCCTCCAACTCCACCACCTCCAACCCCACCGCCGCCGCCACCCTCAACTCCGCCAGTAACATGGCCGACTCCAACACCAACCAGTCCGCCACCAACTCCAACATTGCCCCCACCAACACCTCCCCCGACTTCTCCGCCCACACAACCCCCAACACCGCCACCAACGCCAGAGCCTACCCCATCACCATGCATTTACCAAAGGTCTCTCTACCGAAGAAGGACTACAGGATATCCCGGCAAAAGGGCATTGTTCGGTCGTTCTTCGAACGAGCCTATTATTGTGACTCCAGAATTTTGTCGCAAGCATCCAAGCCATAGATGCTGTGAGGAATATACTCCTCCAACTGATCCGCCTCCGCCACCACCCACACCGCCTCCAACGTTAGCACCGACTCCCCCGCCGACACCACCTCCAACCCCTGTGCCTACAGAGCCACCAGTCACACCGTTTGCTTGTTCAAATTTTGATGACAATCGAGACGAGTGCGAAATGCACAACGAGACATGCGCATTTGACTGTGAAATCCAGAAGTGTATTGATATCCGTGACGTCAATGTCACATTTGATAAATGTATTCAACGGTGCTACAGCGCATGTCCTTGTCGGACACCCGGCTGCACTTACAACACATTGACCGATCGATGTGAGCTGTACACCGATCTTTGCAGTCGCCACAGAAACGATGCTTGGGCGAATGAATGTTGGAGAGGTTTGCACAAATTTTATGGCAAACAATATCCAACAATACATTATGTTTATAATGGCGGCGTGTGCAATAACACTGATTTTGGAAACGTTGGAAATTGCGAGATTGAGGAGACGATAGCAGCTGTAAACTGCGGTTATAATGGGACTGACAAATTAGAGGACCAGTACGGTATTCTCTATTTGCCGGATAAGGAGTTTCCAGTCTATGACCCCTATGGGGTAATAAGAGCGGACACATCGCAAATGATTAAACGGGGCGGCGGTGATCAGTTTAAAAGAATTTACAATGTATCAATTTGGGGAGACTTCAATAAGAAGGGAGATCGTGTTCCAGGAAGAAAGGTTGGAATAAGCTACTCAATTCCTATTTCACGGGATGGATTGTACGAATTGATCTTAAAGCTTGTCGACAACATTTGGGACGTACCTGGGCACAGGGTATGCATATTGCATGCAATATTTAAAATCAAAATCCTGTGTGGAATACTCATTACCGTTTTTTATTTAGGGCTTTAATGTGTTCTTCAACGGGATTCAGATACTGTCCGAAATGGACATTGTTCTTCACAGTGGGGGAAAATTTGTTTGCAACGATTGGATCCTAAACTTCAAAGTGGACAACGGTGGCACAAGGCTTCAAATGAAAGGTTACGATAATAGTCGCATTGTTAACGGTCATATCGAATTTGCTCTATATTACGGATATTGTGGAGAGCGAGATGAAGATTTCCACATCTCCGGATTTGCGGTTAACCGGTTTTCAAATAAAAAGGTTCGCGGCAGGACTATTCAAAATGGTAATGCGGATGCTAGTGAATGCGTGATGTACAGGAGGGATGCATGCGGATGTCGAGAGGCTGGTTGCCAGTGGAATGTCCAATCTGAAGACTGCGTTACACTTACAGGTAGAAATTGATAGTTTGCGCACTTTCATATAGTCGTTAACTCGGTCGTGTTGAGAAAGGCCGGAAAGCCAAAAAAGCCGCAAAATCTACCAAAGCAAATCTACAAATCAAGAAGTCTATAAAAATGTTTTCAAGAAATGGCACCTGGAAATCAGGCAAGCCAAACCAATAGATACGAAACCTAACATGTGCGACTTTTTAAGCATCCGCGTTTTTGGACATCCGACTTTTTCGGTACCCGCATTTTGAACATCCAGATTTTGGAGATCCGGCTTCTTGGATTTCCGGCTTCTTTTACATCCGAGTTCTCACATTTCCGGCATTTTGATGAGTATAACATGAATGATACATGTGATTATTCAAAACATACGTTACAGGATGTCCAAGGGAAAGTTTCAAATGGGGTGAGTGTCGAAGAGTAAATGCGTTCTATTCCACCAATGGAGTACTTTGCAAAAATCATCTCGACAAAGGGGATTGTGATATATCAGAAACGTTGCTGGCGGTGAATCTCAATGGAGAGGACCATACGGACGTGGATGGAATATACTACCAATCTGATACTCAAGTGGCATACATTGATACATATCATGTTCGACAAGTGGATGTATCCGAAGAGTGTCTAGGAGATGTTCCCGAGCAGGACATACCTCTGTACTGTCGCTATGTCTATGGAGTGACCAATCGTGGTGTCACCATTGAAAACTGTTTGACCTACTCCTTTGATATTACGGAGAATGGACTACACGAAATTAATATTAAAATGGGTGAATTCCGAAGGGATGATCCTGGAGATGCAGGATTTTCAATTCGATTGAATGATGAAGTAATCTTAGATAATCTTGACATACTTTCTATTACAGATAAAAATCACCCGGTATCATTAATATTTCATTTCGAGGCTCAAAATGATGGAAACATAATTGTAATTCGCCATAATCGAATAATTCGAGTATATCGCCATATCCGTCTGCAATTTTGTCACGGTACCTGTCTCACGAGAAACATGGGCTACACAGTTAGCGCTTTCTCAGTAAATCGATTTCGAAAGTGATCACAAAATAATAATCGTAAGCGTATGTACTACAAAATGGGTAATAAACAATCCTCATATAATTCGTCCTTTTTTATTTGTCACGAACATTTGTCATAAAAATTGCAATTAGGTGGAGGTAGGAATGCAGTGTTTGGGATTCTCCGATTTAGCAACTCTGAAGCAAACATTGGTCCACAGAAAAAAAATAAAAAGATAAACAATAAAAAAATCCGATAGCCCTGATGAAAATTACGCTTTTATTCAGGCAAAATTGGCATTGTGTTCTATGTTGCATATGAGAATGCTGTTGAGTACCAAGTGGTTATTCATCTCCGTCACCACTATAAATGTTTATTAACTACCGGAAGCATGCTATTCTTGAAAGGGAATTATAGCGGTTGATCTGTGTTTCTGTCTCTCGGTCCGCTAGCACTCTAACTTTCCTCCACGTTGCCCGATTTGTTCCAAATAAGACAAAGAGGTACCTTTGCCCATGACCATGTTCCCTGTTGATTTTCAGCCATCTTCCTAATCATTGGCCGGAAGAACGGCGGTCTGTCGACGGTTTTGGGATGGTTGGGGGTCACAAAATGGTCAAAAATGTTCATTGTAGAAATGAACAGAGGAATTCAAGACTATCATTTCTGCCAAAACCACTCCCCGGTCGTCAGTGTGGAGCCTGGAAGGGGGAGGGATCTCCGACCTAAAAATTATTGTGTACATTTAATGGGCAGTTCAATTTGAGCTCAGAAAGGCGTACTGAAATTGGTCAAATGAGTATATTGGTTGTTAGTTGGGCATACATTGTACTTCCGGTAGTTATGAATTAATGGCTTCCACTTTACTTGTTATGATACTCTTTTGCTATTTTCATCAACCGAGATGGTTGCTTTTTGAACATGTTTCATTCCAGAGCAGCATTTCAACATATATATTATTTTTATTGTCATATTACGTATTAATATCGCACACAGTAACGGTATTGTGTCGATAATCACATGCTTTAATAAATACCATGTGTAACGTGAAATATGTTGAGCTAATGAATACATGAAGTCGACATTACTTCAGTGACGTTCTATCAATAAAATGCTCGCATACCATTCAATTGATAAAATCCCTATTGTTCTCATGTAAAGCATATGAAGACTACTTCCGCGGTGCGTACTCCTATTACACACAATATGCAATCAATACTATCTTCAATTGAATAGATATTTTAATTGGCTTAGTTGTATCTAGATGCTCCGCTGTGCTGCAGTTATATTCTTCATCCGACTTCATCCGATATATTCTTCTTGTAGTCCCATCTTAGCGATTCCCAATTCGAATTGAAAATGGTCCGCAACGGTTTTTCCATACTATTTCTGTGTTTGTACATCACAACAGTTCAATCGCGTAAGAATCTCACCTTTCCTTGGTTGAACGAGGCTTGATTGACATGTGCGTCATAAATTATATATTATTTCTTAGTGACCTGTTATTTCAATCAATGCGGTGACTATCAGCGAGGCCGCCTATGTAAATTTGAGGGAGTAGGAATAAGAAAATTCTGCAAAGACCCGCCAGAAGGACATGTAATGTCTTGCATGGAGATGCCATTTGCTGACGAGCTGGATCAACTTGATTCCCGTCAGTGTTGGGATCACTCGAGCACAGAAGATCAAACTCCTGGTTGCAGCGAAGAACATGGGAAGCGGTTATTTGGCATACCTACGATGGCATGTGTTTGTTATGAAAATTTGTGTAATAATCAACTTAACAATACGAGACAGACACTTCGTTAAATGTTTTAATGAGTAGAACAAAATTTGTTGGAAATAGAGCACATTTGATTATGGACAAAAAATGCATGCATAAATTTTCAGTAGTAACTGCGGAAATTTAGACTTACACATTTGTTCTTGAATAAATCCTACATGATTGTAGCAATTCAGAAATTCCTCCAATAATTGACATAATTTTAAAAGCGTTGATACAAGGGGGGATTCGCTACATTTCATTGACACATGACCTGTATATCATCTACCGTGAGTTAGTCCACGGAATGTCAACCGTCGGATGTTGCAGCAAGGCCGATCGCTGTCCTGAATCCAGCTAGTAAACCCACTTACCCGTCCACTCCATGATATCAAGGAAAAAACTGTTGTTAGTCGCACCGATTCCATATATTGTGCAATGAATACACTCCTTGGACGGTTCCACTAAAGTCGTAAACCTTTCCAACTTGTCTACCTGTGCCTAAACCAACCCAGCGGCCATCGGGAAGGAAGCCGCCGGTAAATTATATACCCCAACCGTCACCACTGCCTTTCAGTGCAAATAACCTTGGAAATCGGCGGACCTAGTGGAGCCCCATACGTGTATTCCGTTTAAAGGAGGGAGTACATCCGGTGTAAAAAGTGTTACATGCCTGTCGAAACTCGCGTTTTTTAATATGTGACACGTACGATGTGTTCAATTAGAAGTTAACACAAACTGCAAGTCCCAAATACAAATAAACTCCTCCATCGCTGCTGCGCACACCGCCACAACTCAATGACGAAGGTTATAACGTCTTATAAGGGTCTACTATAAGTCAGGTCGACGATCACAAAAGCACCTTACGTATACATGAAATATTATATATATTTTATAAGCATGTAATTTCTAGCCCATAAATAAGCTACTTATCACTGATATTTAGATTCCGAAATCATTAAAAAAACTACGACTCATTTGGCGATATAGTCATTTGTATGGAAAACTGAGATATTGAGGTGTATTATGTGACATACAACGTTAATTTAATTGGTGGAAACGTACACAATGTGTATTCATTTAGCACTACAATTCATTTTTGTGGCAGTCTCAATGCATCTCAAGCCAACAATGCAAATGTAAATTATGTTCTGAATGTGAATGATTTACCTAATGTCCAAATATAGTATTTTAAAATCATAGTTTATTATCAAAACCCTACGCCGTTGGTGTTAGTAAGGTCATTATAAACACAGGAAGCGAGATGAAATATGAATTTAACACAGATTTTTTTCGAAATGAGCGACCTTTCACATTTGTATCAGCGACTTCATGCAATCCCAATTTTGCTTCGTGCTGTTCTCATGACAAATTGTCATTGACAATAACACATCGTTAGTTTGCGCTAGTCTATTTGTTGTGTTATGATAACCGGTAACAAATGAGCGTCCTATGAAACTCATAGAACATATATGCTACTAGCGTGTCCGGTGACGTCCAGGCCCCCCTATCTCCCTCTCATATAGGGGATTTAGCCTGATTCGGTAACACGGATTTGTATTTTCTCTCCTAATGACTAATCCCAGGTTCAACAAAATTCTGAGCATTATCCTCGGTGTCGATGTTTTTACTCTGGTTTGATTTTGCGTAAACCAAAGGTACAATTTTGAAACGGAACGATGTATCTTGTTGGCAAAAACACGACGTTGCTTTACAAAGGGGAAGTGGTTTCAGCTGTTGTTTGCTAATTATGGGGAAATTATGATGTCTAAATGTACAAAGTATTGTATTCAGATCCATAATTCAATCCGAAGTTACTATAACTGTACTCGATATCTACATCTGTGTCAAGCTTTTGGCGGCCATATCCGAATTTCCTAAAGAAATATGTATATAACCTTGCTATTAGTATAGCAAAAATGAGCTCCGAATACTCACTTTTCAAATAAATACGACTTTATGGGCAAATGAGTATTTTTAATAATTTTTGCATCTATTTTTATGGAAAGGCTAGGCTATTTGTAGGGTCAACAAATATTTTGCCTATTTTAAATTCACAACAAATGCATTACCTGACGTTGCTTATGTTATTTATAGCTGCGGCGATGCTGGAAGGTGGTCGGGTTCAACCGGACATATTTCAATTTTGGATTAATAAAAAATGACCCCCCATATCACGTAAATGGAAAAGTGTTACATCAGTTACCCGAATTAAATATAGCGTTTACGGTCCAAAACTGACTAACGTGTATTTATGATTGGGTTCTTAGGATTATCTGGAATTTACTCAGGCGGCCGATGTGAAACCGGAACCAACTTTGGCAAGTTTCCGCTGGCTTCTCAGCGGAATCCAGTCAACTGCTGTCGCGATAAAGCACAGGAGCTAAGCGGACGAATCTTCACTCTAGGATCACCACTTAATAATCTGATTCCAAAACGGCCGTCACAAAAGACAACCGCGCGACCTAAAAAGCAGCCGCCAACTTCAAGATCCAAGCCACCACCAACCAAAAAGTCAACATTCCATTGCAAAGCGTCTGTCTTCATCGTGGACCCCGACAAAACAACATAGGTACATCAATTGTATCTGGAAGGTAAAAAGGTGGTATGCCTATTACTACAATTGCTCCGGCTCCGACTGCTACGATGTCACAAATAACAAGTGCACGCCGACTGCATGTCCTAATTACAAACCACCAACAACTACGACGCCAAAACCCACACCTAAACCGACACCCAAACCAACTCCGAAAACAACACCGAAGCCAACCAAACCATCGGCCCCAGAATCATCTATTTGCACGAGCGAAGGATTCTTCCCGAATCCCGAAGATGACAAGCAATACTACAAATGTGTTTGGTGGAACACAAAATATTACATATTCTATTACAATTGCTCAAGTAACACATGTTTCGATAGAAGTACCAACCTCTGCTCAGCGAAAGCTTGCACAACATCAAAGCCTTCCCAAGGAACCACAAGGTCAACCACACCTAAGCCCACAGTACCAAGACCGTTCATATGTACGGTCATCGGATACTTCCCAAATCCATACGATCCAACAAAATATTATCAATGTCATTGGTCCGGAACAGACTGGTTTCTGTACAATAAGACATGTATAAATTCGGCTTGTTTCGATCCGCGTACCCAAAAGTGCAGTTTGGGAGCTTGTGCTACCGCAGCACCGCCTGCGAGACCTACTCCTCCAGGCATAAAGCCAACTACTCCACCGCCTCCGCCGGAGCCACCCAAGCCATGTTACCCCATTCAAGTGAATCAATATTTTGGGAAGTATGTTCTTGAAGCAAGGGGTCTAACTGGAAAGGTCACACCGTTTGACCCTGCTGATTGTTACATGTAAGTGCATATAATATTGAAGACTTAATGGTGGACAATCTTTATATTTAAATAATTGATTACAGGGATCCTCTGGGCGAGTGCTGCCCATACACAAGCACTGCAAGACCAACTCATCCGCCACCGACGCCACCCCCAGCACATGCACCGGATACACCTAAACCAAGTTGCATGGTGCCACGAAGACTGTTTGGTCGTTTCGCACCAGTAGTTATGCAGAGATCGTACGGCAGCGATTGTCCACCGTAAGCAAAACGAAATAGTAGTTTTTCATGAAAAAACACATTCGCTTGAACTTACATTTTGAAATCCATTGCAGTGTACCGACGCCTCCAAGTACAACACCTAAGCCAACAACGCCACCTCCACCGGAAACCCTAATGACGCCACACACAACCACAGCGAGGACGCCATGTCCTGGAAGGTGTAATGGCCCGTCAACACCAAGAATCGTGACACCCCCAACAAGGCGACCACGAACAACTACACCGAGGGCTACAGCTCCAACCAGGCCAAGGACCACTCCGTGCAACCCAAATGCAAGAAGGAAGGGACAACATGGAAATCCATGCCAGTTAGTACAGATTCCAACAATTTATATCTTCCTGTTGTATAAAGACACATTATAGAATTATTTTCTCAAATTTAGGGATACTCGACCTCCACCAACACGCCCTCCAACAAAGCCACCCACACCGCCACCCACGCCACCACCTACACCTCCTCCAACTCCGCCGCCGCCACCTCCAACTCCACCACCGTCTCCTCCTACAACACCTCCACCGCCGCCACCTCCAACTCCTCCAGTAACTCCAGAAGTGCAGCATTGATGCTTGTACCACTGCAGCACCAACTGCGAGACCTACTCCTCCAGGAATAAAGCCAACTACTCCACCGCCTCCGCCGGAGCCACCCAAGCCATGTTACCCCATTCAAGTGAATCAATATTTTGGGAAGTATGTTCTTGAAGCGAGGGGTCTAACTGGAAAGGTCACACCGTTTGACCCTGCTGATTGTTACATGTAAGTGCATATAATATTGAAGACTTAGTGGTGGACAATCTTTATATTTAAATAATTGATTACAGGGATCCTCTGGGCGAGTGCTGCCCATACACAAGCACTGCAAGACCAACTCATCCGCCACCGACGCCACCCCCAACACATGCACCGGATACACCTAAATCAAGTTGCATGGTGCCACGAAGACTGTTTGGCCGATTCGCACCGGTAGTTATGCAGAGATCGTACGGCAGCGATTGTCCACCGTAAGTAAAACAAAATAGTAGTTTTTATGAAAAAAGCACATTCACCTAAACTTACATTTTCAAATCCATTACAGTGTACCGACGCCTCCAAGTACAACACCTAAGCCGACAACGCCACCTCCACCGGAAACCCTAATGACGCCACACACAACCACAGCGAGGACGCCATGTCCTGGAAGGGGTAATGGCCCGTCAACACCACGAATCGTGACGCCAGCGACGAGAAGGCCACGAACCACTACTCCCAGGGCTACTGCTCCGACCCGACCAAGAACAACTCCATGCAATCCGAATGCAAGAAGGAAGGGTCAGCATGGAGATCCGTGCCAGTTAGTTGAAATTCTAAACAAATGCTGTCCTCGGATACATGAAATACACAACTTGTATTAAATTATTTTTGAATTTAGGGATACTCGACCTCCACCGACACGGCCTCCAACAAAGCCACCCACGCCACCACCTACCCCTCCTCCAACTCCTCCACCGCCACCCCCACCAACTTCTCCGCCGCCACCCCCACCAACTCCTCCGCCGCCACCGCCTTCAACTCCGTCAGTAACTTGGCCGACCCCACCACCAACCAGTCCGCCACCAACTCCGACATTGCCACCACCAACGCCTCCCCCAACTCCACCCCCAACGCCACCGACAACACCGGAGCCTACCCCAGCGCCATGTATTTACCAAAGGTCTCTCTACAGAAGACGGACTACAGGATATCCAGGCAAAAGAGCACTGTTCGGTCGTTCTTCGAACGAGCCAATTATTGTGACTCCAGAATTTTGTCGCACGCATCCGAGCCATAGATGCTGCGAGGGATACACTGCTCCAACTGCTCCGCCAACTCCTCCACCAACTCCACCGCCAACCCATCCACCAACTCCACCACCGACTCCTCCTCCAACTCCGTCAACTACACCGGAACCAACGGATCCACCAACAACGCCATTTGCATGCTCAAACTTTGACGACGATCCGTACGGGTGCGAATCACATGATGACAAATGCGCATATGATTGTGAGAAAAAAATGTGTGTAGATATTGGAAGCGAAGTGACCACTTCAGACCATTGTGAGCAACGGTGCTTCAGCTCATGTCCATGCCGTACTCCGGGATGTACATTCAACACATTCACAGAAAAATGCGAAGTATATACTAATTTGTGCGAAAGGTTCATTAACACTCGATCGCCTAACGATTGTTATAGAGGTCTTCGTTACCTTCCAAGTCCATCATGGAAAATAAGCAATATGCCAACAATACATTATATTTACAACGGAGGCGTATGTGAAAACAAAAATGAGCCCACGATCGGGAACTGCGTAATAGAGGAAACAATTGCTGCTGTTAACCTCGGATTCAACGACACGATGACTACAACAGATCAATTTAACATCAAGTATACACCGGATCCCCAATGGCTGCTATTTGAAGACCCGTACAATGTAAAGAAAGCGGACTATTCAAGAGGAATAATGCGTAGGTTTGGAACGACTCAAAGCAAGGCGATTTATTATCATTCTATTTGGGGGGACTTTGAAAAAAAGGGAGAGCGATATCCTGGAAGGGTGGTAGGCATCAATTACACCATACCTATATCTCGCGACGGAAATTACGAAATAATTCTAAAGTTGATCGACAATATATACAATAAGATCGGCGAAAGAGTGAGTCTTACTTTGTAATCATGGTTCCCATTACACAAATTTGAATCATCACAAAATATTTTTATTCTAGGGTTTCAATGTTTACTTCAATGGAGTTCCAATATTGTCTGAAATGGACATTATTTTGCATAGTTATCATCAATTTGCCGGCAGTGATTGGATACTAAATTTCAAAGTATCTGGAGGTGGCACGTCGCTCCACATGAAAGGATACCGTGATAGCTTGATTCAAAACGGACATGTGAAACTTGGATTGGCTTTTGGTAACTGCGCTACGAGGGACGAAGACTTTCATATGGCTGGATTTGCAGTGAACAAATTTATGGACAGAAACGTACGGGGAAAGGTAGTGACCAGCGCTCATGCTGGTCCGGAAGAATGTGTTAAGTTTAGCCACGACTCATGCAGATGTCGTGAGGCAGGATGTCAGTGGAATGTTAGAACAGAAGACTGTGTGTCGCTAATTGGTCAGTTGGCTCCTAAATTTATTGTCTATAAATTTTCAGTATGAAATATAACACAATTCTGTTTTAGGTTGTCCAAGACAAAGTTTCAAATGGGGTCACTGTCAAAGGGCAAACGCATTTTATTCCACGAATGGTGCTCTATGCAAAAATCATCTGGACCGTGGAGACTGTGAAGTTAAGGAAACGCTTCTAGCTGTAAATCTCAACGGCGAAGATCATACCGATATTCATGGGATATGTTACCAAGGTGACGACCAAGTTCCTTTTGACGACATATACCGAGTTCGTCAACCAGGAGTCTCAGAAGAATGCCTGGGGGACATCCCGGAGCAAGACGCCCCATTGTACTGCCGATACGTTTATGGAGCTACCAACAGAGGTGTTTCAATGGAGAACTGTTTGACATACAGTTTCAGAATTCACGAAAATGGTTTTTACGAAATAAATGTCAAAATGGGAGAATTCCGAAGGTACGATCAAGGTGACGCGGGATTTACTATAAGAATTAATGATGACGTGGTAGTGGACAACTTGGACATTCTCGCTGTTTCAGAGAGAAATTATCCAATTACGCTCATAGTTCTCTTTGAGACGTCCGATTTCGGCCGCACATTAATACTGAGAGGAGGCCATGGAATTCGAGTGTATGGAGAAATCCGGTTACAATTCTGTCACGGAAGCTGTCTGACTCGAAATATGGGATACACTGTTAGTGCATTTTCGGTCAATCGATTCGCATGATAGACCTCTAATTCGAAGGCATGGCCGTGGACATTTTTGGTGATACTACTGACGAAATGCAAATATTGTTGAATACTACTTTAAAAACATGATTGAGGACGCACTAAAATATGATCAATAAAATGTAGTGATTACTGCTCAAAGACATGTCAATAAGCCTACTCAATAAATATACGAGCTGCTATATGTTGGTAGTTTGCCTGGTTGACCATGTTTTGTTTTATTAGCAGAATTGATGCTAACAAGTAACACATTATCTTCAATTTGACAAGATTGCAATCATTGGCAAGTTACATTTACCCCGGTAAATCTGCGGTAACAAGGCTAACACAAGAGAAACAGTTACTTTGAAAATGGTAACGTAAATTACATCCCCCTGCTTTCGTAGCATCTTTGTGGAATCAATTACAAAATCTTAAAGATAGCGCTACATACAATGAGTTTGTCATCCACAGATACGCACGCACACAGCACAGAAGGTGGTCCTGCAGGCGTTACAAATGAAGTAGCAACAGGTAGAAAATGAGAACACATACTTGAACAGGCAGCCATGGAAGGGAGTCCAACGGTCACTCCTCTAATGCCAGTCTGTCTAATTCTGCTCGTTTCGGGGCGTACCAAAATGTCAGAACGGGCAGTTACGGTGTTTCCTCGATCATAAAACACGTCACAAGGGTGGTGTGTCGTACCACATAAATCACTTATTAGAATATCTCATTACCAGCATGATCACGTCACAAATGGTACTGACATCTATTTACAGCATCTCTACAGAATATCTGTTTTCTGTCGGGAGGCAACGAAAAGATGATAATGGTGCCTGTGTATCAACTCAGTAGTAGAATATATGTATATGAACAGATGTCCATGAGCGTCAGAAAGGTCATCCCGGCGGCCAGGCAAAAGTCTGAGTTGGATCCGATAATAAATATATTTTACTTTACATTGTAAGGACACACACAAGAGGACATCGAATAGTTTATTTTAACCACGCATTTTCTGGATCTCTGAGATGCTAATAAATTCTATCTTGTTTCCAACAGCGATGGAACAATCACTTCGTCAGGATTGATGTAAGTTGTTGTCCCAATCGAATCCCATGGAAAACGCTTGTAAGTGTCAATGAAAAAGGATCTTATATTCAAGTATTGTGCAGAATTGGTTCGTTGCGACGAAATAATGAAAAAACATTTTTGATGTATAAAGAAGGGATACTTAAACAATATCTAGTACATGTGTGCTGGTATTTGTAATATGCAATAAAGTTTCCCTAGTATTTGTGCTACAAGGAATCGCAAATGATATCAATGACTAGCAATTGGGTGCAAGTCAGTTAAAAAAATACTTTTTAATTCGATCAAGATCGCTTCAAATCTAACGTTTTTCAGGATAATAAAATTGGCCTTCTTTGTAACTGCTTTCATCTTTTTTCCCATCAACAACTTTATGAAAATATGGTAACGAAATGTTGATCTTATTATTGCACAAATCCTCGTAACACAGGCAGCCGTCGTAGTAGTACACTCGTTTTGCGTGCTGTGGACCGCACCCAGAGTCCTTCCTACGCCATTGCTTCAACGGATATTCACAGCCCCGTAAAACCATTGGCACATTGCGTTCAGTTAAATCCTCCAGAGATTGCTCAAAGCAAACAGCTTCCTTATCAGCTGAAAGTCCTGTAGTTCCGCATTCTACAATTTCACCGAATCCCTCCATGTCGCAGGCCAAGGGGACGTCATTTGTTTCAAAGCAGGAGTTTGAGTAACACTTTACTACAACGTAAACATTGAAACGCATTAATATCCGACTTGATAATTCAAGTAGAAATGAAAAAATTGGAAAATAATACTTACAAGGTTCCACCAGTTCATTCTGGAGTAGCCAGCAGGACACAAAAACCCATACGGTGCACAAATTGGTAGCCCCCATCACAGTAGTTTGGAAAGTCATTTGAGCAGACAGTACTCCTAGCAGCCGTCCAATGCGGATTGAAGGTTGTACAAAAAAGCTGCTGATGTACGACACTTCAGAAATCACTTTATGAATGCTATCGTCTTCAATTAATTGCAAACGTGCGTCAGATATGTGGTGATTTAATTTAATGGTATATTGTACACAGCTGAACCGTCGCGACAACATTGTACTCAGCATGTGTTAATGTTTGTTAATGTTTTCTGACGATGGTAGTATCACCGTCATTATAATTGTTCAGTAGAAATGTAACAATTACTGCATCATGTTTTCTATGTACCCGTTGGAGACATCTACGCAACAAATCAATGTACGCCTACGCATTACACATTCTGCTTATTACAGTCTTAAATTTGCATACTAAGTAAAACAGAAATAAGCAGCATTTGTGAATGCTAAGTTGAGCGACAAATATTTCTGTGGACCCCAAGGCAGCATCAAAATAGATGACGGAATATCTTCCAGTAGTCTTCAAATGTAGTAGTCGTAGCTGGCCATCAAACGAATTTATGACTATGATGACTTACGTGGCCACATGATTAAGCTACTTAATACATATAAGTCATCGCAATGACGCTACTTGATCACTGTAATTATATCGCTGACCGAACTGTCTCGTGGAAGCTAGCAACAATAAGTTGAAAAGTTTTCCGGATAGCTCCATATTTCAAATTGTGTAGAAATTCAAAAATTTCCTAGAAACCAATGCACTGAGATTAGCGTATGACGTAGGTAATTTTAAAATAAATTCTGTCAGGCATTCCAACAGACTTTTGAGAAAGCGTTAATGTAAGCTTGTCTTGTCACAAATAGTTTACTCCTATAATTTTGACGATACATGGTTTTCTACTATTTTCGATGTCCCGACATTTCGCATGTAAAATTTTACTATTTAATATCTGTCGCAAGTCTGAAGGGAGCGGTCAAATTCAACAGGAAAGGATTTGATCCTGGTAAAACGACAAGAAGACCTCCCATGTCAGGTAAATAGAAAAACATTAAATAATCAAGAAAGCCGACTAAAATCTAATATTGATGGCCCAACATGTATTTTTGCTTTGCTCCAATGGATTGTCGGGAGTAAACGCAGGCGGCGGATGTATCACCGGAACCAACGTACCAAAATCCCCGCTGGTCTGCCGGCGGAATCCCACCCATTGCTGTCGCCATAAATGGCCGGATCTAAGCGGACGAATCTACACTCTAGGATCACTACTTAATAATCTGATCCCAAAATGGCCAACCCCATCACCAAAAACAACCCTGCGGAAGAAGCCGCCGCCAACTTCAAGATCCAAGCCACCTCCAACCAAAAAGTCATCCTTCCATTGCAAAGCGCCAGGTTTCGTATTGGACACCGAAAACCAACATATGTACATCAAATGTATCTGGTGGGAAAAGAGGTGGTATGCGTATTACTACACTTGCTCGGGCTCCGACTGTTACGAGGTCGCAAATAACAGGTGAACTCATCGTGCATGTCCAAATTACAAACCACCGAAAATAACGACACCAAAGCCGACGCCAAAACCAACTCCCAAGCCGACCCCAAAGCCGACCAAACCAGCAGCCCCTGTGTCATCCATCTGCACAGCCGAAGGATACTTCCAGAATCCGGATGACAATAAGCAATACTACAAATGCATTTGGTGGAACACGAAGTATTACATATTCTATTACAATTGCTCAAGTACCACCTGTTTCGATAGAAGTAGCAACTTATGTTCCGAGAAAGCATGTACAACGGCGAAGCCTTCACAAGGAACGACAAAACCGACAAGGCCAAAGCCGACGGTTCCGATACCATTCATTTGTACAGTGGTCGGGTACTTCCCAAATCCATACGACCCAAGAAAGTATTATCAATGCCATTGGTCTGGAACTGATTGGTTCCTGTACAACAAGACATGTATTGGTTCTGCTTGCTTCGATCCGTATACACAGAAGTGCAGCATTGATGCTTGTACCACTGCAGCACCAACTGCGAGACCTACTCCTCCAGGAATAAAGCCAACTACTCCACCGCCTCCGCCGGAGCCACCCAAGCCATGTTACCCCATTCAAGTGAATCAATATTTTGGGAAGTATGTTCTTGAAGCGAGGGGTCTAACTGGAAAGGTCACACCGTTTGACCCTGCTGATTGTTACATGTAAGTGCATATAATATTGAAGACTTAGTGGTGGACAATCTTTATATTTAAATAATTGATTACAGGGATCCTCTGGGCGAGTGCTGCCCATACACAAGCACTGCAAGACCAACTCATCCGCCACCGACGCCACCCCCAGCACATGCACCGGATACACCTAAACCAAGTTGCATGGTGCCACGAAGACTGTTTGGTCGTTTCGCACCAGTAGTTATGCAGAGATCGTACGGCAGCGATTGTCCACCGTAAGCAAAACGAAATAGTAGTTTTTCATGAAAAAACACATTCGCTTGAACTTACATTTTGAAATCCATTGCAGTGTACCGACGCCTCCAAGTACAACACCTAAGCCAACAACGCCACCTCCACCGGAAACCCTAATGACGCCACACACAACCACAGCGAGGACGCCATGTCCTGGAAGGTGTAATGGCCCGTCAACACCAAGAATCGTGACACCCCCAACAAGGCGACCACGAACAACTACACCGAGGGCTACAGCTCCAACCAGGCCAAGGACCACTCCGTGCAACCCAAATGCAAGAAGGAAGGGACAACATGGAAATCCATGCCAGTTAGTACAGATTCCAACAATTTATATCTTCCTGTTGTATAAAGACACATTATAGAATTATTTTCTCAAATTTAGGGATACTCGACCTCCACCAACACGCCCTCCAACAAAGCCACCCACACCGCCACCCACGCCACCACCTACACCTCCTCCAACTCCGCCGCCGCCACCTCCAACTCCACCACCGTCTCCTCCTACAACACCTCCACCGCCGCCACCTCCAACTCCTCCAGTAACTTATCCTACCCCAACACCAACCAATTTCCCACCAACTACTACATTGCCCCCACCAACGCCTCCCCCAACTCCGCCGCCAACACCAGAGCCTACCCCAGCACCATGTATTTTCCAAAGGTCTCTCTACAGAAGACGGACTACAGGATATCCAGGCAAAAGAGCACTGTTCGGTCGTTCATCGAATGAGCCAATTATTGTGACTCCAGAATTTTGTCGTACGCATCCAAGCCATAGGTGCTGCGAGGGATACTCTCCGCCAACTGATCCGCCACCGCCCCCAACTCCTCCACCCACCCCACCACCAACTCCACCGCCGACTCCACCTCCCACGCCGCCGACAACTCCGGAACCAACTGATCCACCAACAACGTCATTTGCATGCTCAAACTTTGACAATGAACGGGAGCTCTGCGAATGGCATAACGAGACCTGCGCATATGATTGCGAGATGAAAAGATGTATCGATATTAGAAGTGAAGCTATAACTGTAGACAAGTGTGAGCAGCGTTGTGGAGGGTCATGCCCATGTCGTACTCCTGGATGCGCATTCAACACATATACTGAGAAATGCGAAGTTTATGCCAACTTGTGCGACAGATTCAAAAATAGTTTTTCTCAGAATGATTGTTTGAGAGGTCTTATATATGAAGGTTGGAAACCAAAAAAGCTCCCGTCTATTCACTACATATACAACGGAGGCGTGTGCGAAAACAAAGCGGTTGTACACAAAGGAAATTGCGAAATTGAACAAAACATTGCTGCCGTTAACCTTGGCTATAACTTAACGAAGGCCATACATGACCAATTTCAAGTCATCTACCAACCAGATGAAACATTTCCTGTTGAAGATCCCTTTCAAGTGAAAAGAGCCGATTTTACAAAACACTGGATGTATCGATATGGGGATGATACAACCAAGCTAATATACTTGCATTCAATCTGGGGTGATCCGAACAAAAAAGGGGAAAGATTTCCTGGAAGGGTTGTCGGAATAAACTTTTCCATACCAATATCCCAAGACGGGAACTATGAACTGATTTTAAAGCTGATCGACAATAAATGGGAACATGCTGGCCACAGAGTAAGTGTATTGCTCCGTAGGTAACCGTTGATATATATTTGGCTTCAGTAAACCAAAATAAGTGTCACCTATTTGAATTGTAGGGATTTAATGTTTACTTTAATGGAATACAAATACTGTCTGAAATGGACATCATACTGCATAGCGGGGGCCAATTCTATTGCACTGATTGGATACTAAACTTCAAAGTGGTTGAAGGTGGTACATCCATGCTTATGAAAGGCTACCGCGATAGCTTTATCCAAAACGGCCATGCCAAACTTGGACTTGCTTATGGGAACTGCGCGACTAGGGACGAAGATTTTCACCTCTCGGGATTTGCTGTGAATAAATTTGTGGACAGGAGTGTTCTCGGAAGGATAAATGCCGCGTCGGATGGAGGACCGGAAGAATGTCTTAAATATAGACATGACGCTTGCGGATGCCGTGAAGCGGGTTGTCAGTGGAATGTGATAACGATGGATTGTCAGTCACTAATAGGTAAATTTGGTTGAGTATATATGAATAATATTGTAATGCTTGTTGTTTGCGTCATTATTACCGCCGATTGTGTTTTAGGGTGTCCGAGACAAAGCTTTAGATGGGATCAATGTCAAAGGGCAAACGCGTTCTACTCCACAAAGGGAGCCCTTTGCAAAAACCATCTAGACCGAGGGGACTGTGAAATTAAAGAAACGCTTCTCGCGGTAAATCTGAATGGAGAGGACCATACAGATGTGGATGGGATATATTACCAAGCGGATAATCAAGTACCCTTCATTGATACATATCATGTCCGTCAACCCGGAATCTCCGAGGAATGCCTTGGCGACATTCCAGAACAAGACTGGCCTTTGTACTGTCGGTACGTTTATGGAGTTACTAACAGAGGGGTCGCGATTGATAACTGTTTGACATATAATCTTGGAATCAACGAAAATGGACTTTACGAAATCAATGTGAAAATGGGAGAATTTCGGAGATATGAGCAAGGTGACGCGGGCTTTTCCATAAGAATTAACGAGGAGATCGTGCTGGACAATTTCGATATTCTATCCGTTGCAGACCAAAATCATCCCATTACCCTCATATTTCTGTTTGAGGTACAGGATTACGGCAATACATTGATTTTAAGAGGAGGTTATGTACTGAAAGTTTACAGACAAATACGTCTTCAATTTTGTCACGGAACCTGTTTGACTAGAAATATGGGGTATAGTGTAAGCGCATTTTCGGTAAACCGATTTTCGTGAAAACGTTGACTAAGGCGAAGTATCTCAATTTGCTTGTTAGAATAACTGTAATGAAGAGACGGGTTTAGTTTGTTAATAAAAATCCAAATGTAGACGAATTATTGTTACTGTTTGGTGAATTTTGGTTGGCTTCCAATGGGACAGTTAGGTTATCTCAACATGTAAGTACTGAAGATATTCTGCCAAATATTAGTCATAATCTGGACGCTTCCATCCGACGCGACCGTCGCAGATCATATAGTCATGCAAAGTATTACACATCCTGGATATGCAACCGTTATTTTAAATTCTTGCCCCTGATTTGGTTGCTAATCAGCAAACAGGGTTATCATGATCAGCGCTCATTATAGTAAGCTGGCGTATCTTCGCACGGCCAAACCAGTAAAATACTGAGCCATGAGTTTCAAATATTATTAAAAACAGCAAACCGTGGTCCAGAAAAATATTCATTATTAAAATCAAGAAAAATAATGAAATTGATAAAATGTTGACCTCAGGTAGCTGAAGTAGAGAACGTTGCACGGGATTAATTTAATTTGCCATGCCAAAGGTATCAGAAGGAATCAATTGTAGTCAAATCATACGACGAGATGACGAGAGTCATACGTTTGCAAGCAATGCACAATTGGTTCATAACAACAAAGTCATCAGGAAAATTGATACCTCCAACAATAATTTGCGCATATATATTAGTTCGTGACGATATGTAATATTCGCTTGTAGCGGTATTGATATATGGAGTCGCCTCTGAAGAATATGATAAAAATAGACAGCAATGTGTGAACAAATAATGTTACTAATCCCTTGTGTTCTTATTATTCAAGCAATATCGCTTCAAATCAAACGCTTTATGTATAATACAGTTGGCCATTTCGGTAACTGCTTTCATCTTGTTGTCCATCCACAACTTTATAGCGATAGGGCAGTGAGTAGTTGATTTTATTGTTGCATAGGTCCTCATAACACAGGCATCCGTCCTCGTAGCCCAATCGTTTTATGTACTGCGCACCGCACCCAGAGTTCTTCTTACCCCATTTCTTCAACGGATACTCGCAGTCCCGGGAAATATCTTGGTCTCTCTCAGTTAAGTCCTCCAAGGTTTGCTCATAGCAAACGGCTTCACGATCAGCCGACAGTCCATCAGATGTAGTGGCACATTCCACAATTTTTCCATAGCCCTCATATTGGCAGACGAACGTGTCGCTAAGATCTTGGAAGCAGTTGTTAACGTAACATTTTACTGCAACGAAAAATTTGGAACGCGTTAATGCACGAGTTGGTAAACAAAATTGAAGTCATAAACGGGAATATATACTTACAAGGTGATACCAGTTCATGCTGCAGTAGCCACCACGAGAAAAACAGCAATGAGGTCCAAAAGTTTGCGGCCTTCATCTTATCGTTCGGCGGAAAGTCCTATGAGCAAGCAATATTGCTGACAATCTCCAATAAAGAACTGAGCGATATACAAATAATTTTTGATGCACGACACAACGGAATGTAACACATGCTCACAAACAGCCGCCAATTATTGTGAGCGTGCGTCAGATATGTGGTGATTTATTTTTATTGTATATTGTGTATAGCTGAACCATCGCAATAACATCGCTGTCAACACGCGTTAATCTTTTTTTATGCTATCGTGTAACGACTACATCAACGTCAATATAATTGATCATTTGAAAGGAACAATTACTGCATTATTAGGCGCCGGCGGACTTTTGTATATATCCAATCAATTTTGACGTTCCCATTTTACGTATACCGTATCTCACACTGATTAGAACTTCAATGATGCACAGTTTGGAGTGGCAAGATTGTGCTGCAAGTTATGGTGTCGTCATTTCACATGCACAGTTTTACTTATAATCTCAAACATAAGATACGCCAATGGTTGCCGTAATAACAGGTATGCTTATCATGGGCGTTGTAAATGACTGAATTTTTGTTTTTTAAATCACTTTTCGAATCGAATGTGGTACCTTGCATGAAGCGTTAAGAATTGGGTAGCAAATGTACACTTGTAACAATAAATCCGTAGAGAAATAATAACTAACCATGCGAACAAAGAAACATTATATAATTTATGTAGTGTACGGCTCCATACAGATGATGTTGAAAACCAGCATGTAGATTAGACCAATATTCAGTTCAGAGTCGAATAGCAACCCGAATCTGCGTAATATCTGAAAATGCTTCCGTTCACCCGTGAAACATCGGTAAAAGCAGTCACTGTGTTCATCACAGGAAACAAATAAATTTCACGACTGGAAGGCTACATTCACTGCGCAAATGTGCGTTAACTTTGTAATAATCCTTACTTGTAAAGTTCACTTAATTTCAAAGTAACATATGATTACAACGCAATGTAAATAATGCTTGGCACGAAGACGGACTTTTCTGGAACGCGTGACCCATTTAATTCACAGTAGCATTGTTTGTGTTTTGTTTACTGGCTAAGTGAACACTCATTATAATGAGCGATGTCCAAGTCCTGGCCCAATTTTACGAAAACGGAGTTCAAGTTGGTAATGATATGATTGTTTAAACTAGGTAACGTGCGTCAATGTATGTCTTGTGAGGGCGATGGCGATGAACTAATAATTATTATTTACGGAGTGTGTGGAATTCATATTTGATGCAGCGTTTCTAACTAATAACAAGGCCGTCGTACTAATCCCCTTGTAATCCATGACCCATTTAATTAGCGTCACGTCATCAGGTAACTTAATGTCAATACAAATAGATCATCGCATGATATGAATTTATGTCACCACTTCCAATAAATTGTATTACATGCTCTACAATGTTACCAAATAGCATCATGAAGTTATCATTACAAGTAGTATCCATTATCTGGGCCCAATGCGTATCACTAACAAGGAGTGTGCCACAATTGATACACCGTTTTTGTCGTTTGAGATATGGTTTATAAATCAGTTTTTCGTGCTGATTACGATGGTCATAACCGTTTTCCCAAATGGAGCCAAATATTTCCGTCACAAGCAAAAATTTTATTCGGGTGTTATTTTCCTTCAAATCAAATACAGATTAGCATGGGAAAATGACTGTGACGTAAGGTACCTGTGCAACTTTTCGAAAATTTCAAAACAGCCAAAAATGTTACAAGTTGCATAAAAATTAATTTCCTCGTCTTTTTCATGTCATATTACATTGCTTCAAGTATTGGATTGGAAAAATTGAAACGGGGGTTGCTACAATAAATGTAATTAGTGTTTGCATATTTGAATTTATAATTATATACTATGCACCAATGTCGAAAAATGAATCTACCATTGAACACGGCCTAAACAACGAGGTCATGGTTGATGCTCCTCCGGGCCGGGACCCGAGGGGGCCGGGGCAGGTTTGGTACACCAAAAAATGTTACCCAAATATTACATCTATTTACTCTTGTCGGATTAACCCTACACATTTTACATTTTGTAATACCGTCGCAAACCACAGAGAATGTTGGCAGAACAGCACAATTTCTGGCTACAGGCTTGTATATTTTTGCACGGGATCTAAAATCTGCGCAGTTCCTACTCAAATCTCTGAGGAAATTTCAAACTTGGTTTGACGTGACTTGATACATTACTATGGATATTAAAATTTGTTTGATTCGATCATCTACCATAACATTTATCATATGTAATCAAAATTAATATATGACTAATTTTGCAATAATTGCTAGAAGCATAGTCATCCCAGCTAAGCCAAATTTCCACTTGTAACTAAATACAACTTTATATTAATTTCTTCCGTAAAAGATAGCTAACATATATCACAGTTTTTACGAGCGGGAATAAAGTTTCCGATTCTTTTAAAGCGAGAAGGAGCATCGTTGAATCATAATTTGCAATATTTCCAAACTTACTCGAATAGGAAATTGTGGCACTCGAGTTTCCTCAATTGCGGAATTAAGACATTTTGATGATTTGAAATCTAATTGAGTAGTCGACAGTATGAAAGCAATTCATCATATATCCTACTTCGTTTTAATTGGACAATATTTCTGTAGCGTTTTCTAATTGGGAAAACATTTCAACCGTTACTTGAAATGGGAATACATACGTTTTACAACGAAACGGAAAATGAACCAGAATTTCGGCAGAGTGAGCCAGGTTTATCCTTATTTAAAGGTAGGCATTTTTGCAATTTAGATTTTGCAAATATTCCATCAAATTTCGTCTAGACAACAAGATGCAGTGAACCAGCAACTAATTACGTAAAATATTGAACCCAGCTAAAGGTTCTGCCATGCAGTGGTTTATTTATGCCCTTCTATTTAGCAAAATATTCTCGAGTTTAGTTTATTGTTATTTTTCCTTGTCTTTTAGATGATTTAAAAATGTTGCTGTTGTGATGTCGTGTTTTAATGTTAGTTATGATGTTCCCTGAAAATAATTATTAATTACGCATTGAAATTGATTATATACTATCTTAATAAGAGTTTGTCTGTGGTCCGAAATCCACTATAGTTTTTGTAGTAAAATGTTGCGGTACCGAAATAAATTTGCAAATAAAGTTTATCGAAAATTACATCTCTCAACAAATATATAAACGACAATTTTGCAATAATAAATTTGTCATATTTATGGTAACAATGAGACTATTACATAGAAAGCGAAGGATCAAGTTGGTACATATACGTTACTCCTGTCGTTACAGGGGGTACATAAGTCCTGGCGCCTAAGCAAATTAAAGCATATTACACAACCTCAATTCACCTTATCATGAAAATATAAAGGTAATTGCGGAACTCCGTGACATAAGCATTGCACCACGCACCAAGCATAGAACCATGTGTAAGAATAAAAACAGACTTTTTAACAATAACAAATTGATTAAATATTTGAAATCTCTGGTACAAAGTAAATCATGTAAACGCATGAGGATGTTTTGAAAACATAGTCAACAGGATAAGTTGATAAAACATGACATTGTTGCGGAAACCACTTTATTCGGACTGAATTTGTCCAATTCGGCTGAAACTATGCACAGCATAATGCGTTGGATACTTATATTGGAATCATGACAATCTATACGGCTGTGGTAGCCTTATATATTATACACTTTCGGCATTCCTTATGAAAAAAAATGTGTTTAGAATCGAATCCAACTTCGTCTGAAACACCGTCGCTGTACTTTGCAGATTTACAATACTGTTAAAGCAACTTCATATTTAAAATATTTCATTCTGAATGTGAAAATAGTTTAAAATATGTTAATTTAAAATGTATTTTAGGGACACCTTGAAATTGTGTAGCGGTTACAGTACATATCAATTAACGATTTACCACAATCATGGTTTCTAATGCTATATATCCCGTTTACTATAATAAGAATCATGCCGCTGCATGCATACATCTATTCGAATTGTCCCACAGCCGAATGCTAACGAATAGCCCTATTACACAATCAATTTTTAAAGGGCGATTAATTGGTTCAATTTGGCAAATTCTTAACAAAACTGAACTAACATTTTCACATCTAATAAAATTTCCATTTGTAATAGTCATGAAAAATGTGAAGTTTAAGTTTCTATTTTGCCTAAAATACAAATAATTAAATTATCTGGGGTAGCGAAAGCAACCTTTTTAATTTATTTAAGGCTAAAAAAAGGAGAAAGATGTACATGAATATTCCTCCCGATGACGGACTGCTTTCTTTCAGTTAATCGGCCGTGAATTTATTTCCTAATGTAAACGAAGAATTCTTCCTGACAATATCAGAAGTTTCTTTTTTCAAAATGTTGCCAATATATGATGAAATATAGATGTGCTTTTTCATTCTAACTGGAAAGTTTTTTTGCTTAACGGCTAGAACGAATCTTCAGAATTAATGTGGAAGTTGCCTTCAAGATAGGAGCAGTGGCACATTTCATGTAGCTAATTCACTTTGAAATAATCCTAAGCAATTTCCTGTTGAATAGGTGTTCAGGTGTTGTTAGTCTTTTCCGTATGGAATAAAAAATAATGGAACATTTCTATACGATCATTTAATGGAAATTGCATTCGTATCACAATTCAAGGAGTTAGCAACACATTGAACCAATTTGCTTCGGATTTAGTTATGTGAGGAAACTGCCATTCGAATAATAATTTTAAGTTGAACCAAACTGAACTCAGCACCGATCAGAAAAAGCAATACATAGTATTTTCTTGAGTCTTATGGGAACTTCTCCATTTCATGGAGATTTTTACGGTACAAGAAACTAATTTGAACTGAATTTGTATTCCCAACAAGTAAATTAGCCTGTGCTATTGATTTATTTTCGATATATGCTAAATTACGTTCTCCTCCGGGCCGGGCCAAGCACGCTTATGCGCTGCCATTGAAACACCACAGATCTATAGAAGTGAATCAAGCAGCCAACTCCAGATCAAACATCAAATCTTTCAGCGAAGCAGGTAATATCTTCGATTGACAGTTAATGCCGTCCTAGTGTTTCGTACATGTATGCACTTATCCAAATTGGCAATCTCAGAAATTACATACAGTGTGCTATTATTCACATAATTGTTAGCTATTTATGTAATCTCATTATGTAATAAATGTTCGAACATGATACATTATCAGTGTTTTAGTACTAACAAAACCATGCATAATTACAGCACATTAAGATACATTAAAATGAACTATTTTTTGTGAACTGCAGGTCACGTTTCATTTAAGTTGATGGCAGCAGTTGCATTTATCAGGTTAACTATTGACAGCAAGAATTATTATTGAGAACCGACTACGTACGGCTACATTTTCCTATTATAAAGCAGTATGAGAAATTGGGCATGCTTGCTCATGGCGGAAGTAGAAATTTGAACCGCAGAATTGTTTTTTCCGAATTCACTATATAAAACTCCAGTACTCAATATTCGTTACCTTACACTGACTAACTGACAAAGAAGTACATCATGTTGCGAGCTAGTATCTTCGTTTATGCATTAAATATTGATAGGTAAACCGATATAGATAAGCCAAAAATCGAATAGGCAGAATGACAGAAAACAGGTTTATTAATTCATCAACTTCAGTGAATATGTATTATCCACTCGGTCAGTAATTAGGTAGCACTTGCGCTACTTAATTATTTCTTTCTGTGTCCGTCTTTCTTAAGTGCGATACCTTGCAACCGGAATGAAGATTTTTATTTGCGTGTTGCAATATGTTCTAAGCTCGTAAAGACGGGCTCCATTAATTTTCAACTCTGTTGATCATCTGCAACCGTTAGAAACCAAGACGATAGAAATGCTGTTCAACGAGAATATATTGCAAATGACATATAATACGACTCGTTTATCATCATAACGCAGAGATCAGAGCTGAAAGTTTACCAAGAAGCGGTAACAACGATTTTCTATTTTTTCACCTCTCCTGCTTCTACGGATACGAATTTCATACTTGACTGCTACAAACTAAGGCGTCAGCACATTGGCTTTAATTTGCACGGATGTAATTTTAAAAGGCAAACGATAATGGCTAGAAACGCATTACGAGTCCAATTTCTTTTTCAACGTGAAAAGGCAGGCGGCATAATATTTCACTCGACGATGAACTTGACACATACATCTGAGGTCATTTTGAGATCAAAGGTCACCGTCGAATGGCAATAAAATGTGTAAATAATTTATGGGATCAATCATAAAATATGATTACTGGGACTACTACAAAAGGCAATCGCATAGATTTTCGAAATTACCTATTTTAAAGCAGAAGTTCCTTCAGCAACGTATTTGCTTCAAGGTTTACCATGCCTAATTATTTATAGTACCGTGTCGGCTTGGTGCAATATGTATGGCTTCAGAAAATTTTAAAGTCAAAGTCTGGTCAAAGTTATATGTTGCTCAATCATTGCATTTGGGCGGCCACAGTTCAGTGGAATTAGGTGTTGGATCTAGTTGAGTAATTTGTGAGAATATAATTTCATCCATGGCATATAATGATATGGTAAATTATGAAGTAAAATTTAAATTCAAAGCTTTGACTTGCGCCTACAATGTCATGTCAGGTACGTTCATGTGTTTTCTTCGGACTGAAATAATATCCAATTTAACAAGTATTTGTATAGCCTTCCCTTGTTTATCTGCCTTATGCATTCCTTTTCTGTGCTTGCAATAGTTTCGAATTTCCTTTGCAAAGTCACAAATATTAACATTAAACAAACAATTACTCCGCAGGAAAATATAACAACCAATTAAAATTGAAAAGTTAGGATATTTGACCAGATTATTTTGATACTAATTTAATGAAGTTTGTATAATTAGAATTTATTTCTTCAGACTCCGACGAGAGAATTCCGGAATGCATCAGAAATGCCAAAAAAATAAGAGCCGCATTAAATTTGCTTTTACTATACACTTGTTTGTTTAAAAACAAATTATTGATGACATCCTTTGTTAACTCCAGCATTTCTGTGTTTGAAAGCGAAATGTGATCGCATTATTATGTTTGGAGAGCAGTTAGCATTATCCTGATGCAGCGGTGTGAAATGTTAATGCCTTTTATGTGCCATTGAAAGATTAGTACACAGTAAATAGTTGGGCACGGAAAAACGGGGCAACGTGTTACAACTTGAAATTTTAAACTTCGCAGGCGGCAGATTTTTTTCAACCAAATTCCGGTCTATTATTATTGTCTGCAGCTCCACTAAAGCTGACGGTCGTGTTATGTTCTCTATTGTTGTTTTGTTTTTGTCATGCGCAATTAAATTAAAGTCAGTGCCTAATTACGGAATTATTTAATTTTGTGATTAACCATGGCATCCATTGACATAAACCCTGTCGCGGTGGCGCAGGCATATAAAATTCTTGTGTTGTCATCGTTTTCCAATTACAAGGAGTCCAGTCCGACTGAAACAGAGCAGCAGATCGCAGAGGTTCTTTTTCAAAAGTTCTCCGTGATTTCCACGGAATACGAATTTATCGAGGACCATCAAAACGAAATAGGTTACCATTTAATTTACTCATTACCGTTAACCTGTGTACACCGCTGAAGAGCAAAAGAGTTAATTGGTTTCCCGTACTTATTATATATTTTTTGAGAAGTTCTTTATCAGTCATAATAAAAATAATTACGTGCTGTCATGAATTTGTAACCTTATCGTAAATTCCATTCTAATAATTTTCTGACTACTTTTCATTCAGGTCCAATTTCGGCCCCATCTTCGGAGGAACAATTGTCGTCGGAGGAGCAGTTGTCATCGGAGGGTTCACGTGTTTGCAGTCAAGATTTTCTGGTCAAGAAACCCACTGGATTTGTTTCAATCAAGCAGAAGGCAAAAATCTTGAAATACATTAAGGACAATCCAGATTGCAAGTTTAAATCCATTCACAAACAGTACAATTGCTACAATCAACGAGGGTACAAGAAGCGGTGGACTCTTCAAGTTCAGGAAGGAGGGACGCGGAATGAAATTCTGTACGAGATTCATCGGTATACTTTGAAGATGTTCCAAGAAGCCAGAGCAGATTACAAACCAGTTCATGATGTGGACATCCGAAGGTGGGCATTGCAAAAGGCAACCGAATTTCCAAAGTTCCGAAGGACATTTGTTGCCAGTCACCGTTGGATACAAAGATTCAAGCGCATCAACAAAATCAGCTCTCGGAAAGTGCAACGACTTGTCTCAAGGCGTGAAATTGTAAACGAAGAGGAAATTCTGAGGACTGCGGAGGATTTCAGAGGTGAAATGCTGAGACTTCAACCGGAATTTGAGGACTCGTGTATCTGGAATACTGATCAGGTCGGATTTTGCTACGAGTACTCCTCCCCTCGGACACTGTCTTACACCAATGAAAAATTTACGTTTGAATCAGCTTTTTCCCCGAAAAACCGAATCACGCATTCGTACACTGCACAGTACATAATTAGTGCTTCCGGTGAAATCATTGGCGACGTTTTCGTGTGCCTTCAGGAACCTTCCGGAAGGCTAAGGGACAACGTTCAGGACAACATATTCTCAGCGCCAAATGTATGCCTGACCTGTAGCAAATCTGGAAAGTTGACATCTACTCACGTGAAATTTTTCGTCGAAAAAGTTGTCAAGCCTGAATTAAATGGAAGGAGCAAAGTGCTGTACACACTTGATCAATGGGGTGGACACAAGGACCCGGAACTGTATGAGGATCTAGATGACGATGAATTCCAACTAAAGGTACTTCCAAAGCATACCACGCCGTATCTTCAGCCCTTGGACGTTTATTTTAACCGCCAATTAAAATACCTTGTGAAAAAAATTTTTTCAGCTGCAAGTTTGAAGTATGTTAATATTACACCTAGAAATGATATTGTAAAGATTCAGTCACTTGTACATTTTACTCTAAAATCGCCCCAATTCAAAGAAATGATAAGATTTTGCTTCCTCAAAGCTGGAATAATTCAAGGAGAAAGGGAATATTTCAAAAATGTGAAGGAGGTTTGCTTCAGTTTCACCGAAGCAGAATGCTCCATGTCTGATTGTGAAGGCGAAGCGTTCATCTGTTGTAGTTGGTGTGAGTCTGTTTTGTGTTTTGAGCACTTTTTTACGGATTATCATGCTCACTCCTGTGTGAAAAGTCCATATTATATTATTTGATTTTGTTAAGTGATTGCGTAAGTGAAGACAAAAATTGTAAATTTATTCAGGCATTTTTCACACTTACAATTATATACTTGGTCGTTTGTTATTCTCGTTCTTTGTTAACAATTTGTTATGTTATAGTAATTTTATGTTGTACTAATTTCAATATATAATAAACCACTGTCATAGAAAGTAGTAAATGCAAAATTAAAATAGAATTCCCGTCTTTATTTTAGTATTGTCACAAAATATTATTGGCGAAGCATCTCAACGTTCAGAAATATTTAGGAAAAATATGTATTAATTGTCGTGGCTTACGATAATTCTAGGTATCTTAATTGTTAAACAGTTAAATAGCATATAGTCAATTTACAGTTGAGACTTTGATTTTAAATGTTTCCGCACAGTTGAATAATCGATTATCCGTTGTTTATTCAAATTCGGATAGTTGCAACGTGACCATGAGTTCTTGCAATATTCACAAGGAGACTATGGAAATTTATGAGCACAGCAGAACAGGTATCTACCAAACAGGAACGCTCCAGCACGGGCTCATATAATCAGTTCGTGCTTTGTTTATTTTTGTAGCATGATATATCATAAACTCACTGATTAAATGTCTTTATATACCTGGTCAGGGGTCAACGCAGTCGATAAAAGTGTTCAAGCGGTGCCGCATCTCCGGCCAATACTATAAGATATATTTCAGAAATCTATTTTGCATCTAGACCAGGAATGAATTATCTACATTGCACTTTTTCACATTTCAATACAAAAACTATAAATTCTCACACTGCCCCTGCAATATTCTGTCCTGGTCTGGACCTGATGAACCCAAGTGAAAACAATTGGAAGGGGCAATATAGGAATTTAGAGTTTTAGTCGAAATATGAAGAAGTAAACAAAGTGCACTGTAGATTATTCATTTCTGCTCTAGATAAACGATTATTGAAATATCTCTAGTATAGTATAAATAGTATTGGCAGGGGAGGATTTTGAAGAATTTTATCGAAAGTGTTGACTCCTGACCGCGCATATAAAAACATTGAGTCTGGGAATTTAATCAGTGTTTGGATATTTACGGGGCAAGCTTGGATATTTACGGGGCAAGCTTGGATATTTACGGGGCAAGCTTGGATATTTACGGGGCAAGCTTGGATATTTACGGGGCAAGCTTGGATATTTACGGGGCAAGCTTGGATATTTACGGGGCAAGCTTGGATATTTACGGGGCAAGCTTGGATATTTACGGGGCAAGCTTGGATATTTACGGGGCAAGCTTGGATATTTACGGGGCAAGCTTGGATATTTACGGGGCAAGCTTGGATATTTACGGGGCAAGCTTGGATATTTACGGGGCAAGCTTGGATATTTACGGGGCAAGCTTGGATATTTACGGGGCAAGCTTGGATATTTACGGGGCAAGCTTGGATATTTACGGGGCAAGCTTGGATATTTACGGGGCAAGCTTGGATATTTATGGGCCGAGCTGGGATATTTTCAGGGCCAGTTGGGCGATTTACGTTTCAAGCGTGATATGAAGCGAACCGAAGTGTTTCCGTGGGGCCAAAAGGCAGTTGGCAATTTTGATAGAATGCACAGAATGAATGCTTTGGGAGGCAACGTCATTGCCTATAATAGTTCCGCTGGAACATACGCACCAAGTACGATATGGCACTGAACGTGTTACAACGGTAACCATTATACGAAGCTATGACTTACTTATTGCTTACTTACTTGTACTTATGACGTCGCCACATATGTTATTTACGCAAAAAGTTTAAGTTTAGTCAGCAAAATTAAATCTACATTACCTCGAATTTCAAAATATTTGGATGTTTGGATTGTCAGTTTGTGAAAACTCTGTGGCTAGCCTGCGGAATGGGTATGCATACCAAAACTCTCAATAATCGTACCCCCAGTTTTTTTGCAATTGATAAATTATTAAATTCGTTGTAAAAAAGAGCGACAACCAAAACGATTTTGCGGAATGCCTTTGCACTGAATTAGAATTCAAACAGCGGACAAATCGTCTCAAATACTGTATTAGGATTCATGTCGAAACTCTTTCCGTCGATTCTAAAAGATTTGCCCCGTAACATAAACGTCCAATCTCGTGCTACTTCAAACGAAGCTACCAATATTTCACACGTCTATCGAATTTTTCCGCGGTGCAGCAAGGACTCCGGTTGGGTTTCTGGTCCTCTCCAATGATCACTTTCGTCGCCGACACACATCCTTTTAATTACAACGTTTTTATACTTGGTGATGATTTGTTAACGATCCACACAAGAACAAAGTTTATTACATAAACTGGCCGCATCGACGTGATGATATTAACGCTATTTGAAACTGCAAAATCCGCGAGGCCATATAATGGTGGTTTTGTGTTCACTGCAAATTTTTTATTCCAGCTCTTTTTCCATGTCGATTATTCCGCCTTCCATGCGTTTTGAAGTAGGCATAATTTTTATAGCTTCCAGGAATAAATACAGTGCAATTTCAACTATGAAAATGACGAGTCGAGAAAGAGCACTGCCGTCAAGCTGGTTTTGCGTTCACTCAAGAATGGTACATTTAAAATAGGTATTTTTTTCAACCCGATCGTGTCTACTTTACAATTGAGCGTATAACGTGCTGTGGCTGGTCGAGAAACAAATTCTCTAAAACATCAGACTGTAGTTCTAACATTATTGTTAAAAAATTTAGTACTTAATTCTTAATTTTTCTGAAAATTTATTTTACATGCATTATATTAACATTTTCCTCTAATTTTTTGTACGGTTTAATAGAGAATATTTTGTTAATTGCATGGAATAATAATGATGCGTTCTGGCATGTGATTACGTGGCGAAGTATTTTTCATTTCGGGCATATTTATTAACTTAATGTTCACGTGTTTTTAGTTTTATCGAATAACATTGTGGAGGTGGCAAGTATGGGAAGGAATAATATAATACAATTATAAAATCAAATATGCAAACACTAATTACATTTATTGTAGCAACCCCCGTTTCAATTTTTCCAATCCAATACTTGAAGCCCGGGAAATTGAGTGTAAAGGGAAGTCTCACTTCAATACCTCACAACGTAACGCATAGTGGGGCGCCACTGTCGACTTTTAAGCATAGGATGAATGTGTTACTTATGACGTCATAAGTCACAAAATAGCATATGTAGGCATTACGACTAAATAGTTCCACCACAATTCCGCTGCGACCGCAGTGAGACTTCCTTTTACTATAGTACTCAACTTCCCTGTCTTGAAGCAATGTAATATGACATGAAAAAGACGAGGAAATTAATTTTTATGCAACTTGTAACATTTTTGGCTGTTTTGAAATTTTCGAAAAGTTGCACAGGGACCTTACGTCACAGTCATTTTCCCATGCTAATCTGTATTTGATTTGAGGGAAAATAACGCCCGAATAAAATTTTTGCTTGTGACGGAAATATTTGGCTCCATTTGGGAAAACGGTTATGACCATCGTAATCAGCACGAAAAACTGATTTATAAACCATTTCTCAAACGACAAAAACGGTGTATCAATTGTGGCACACTCCTTGTAAGTGCTTTAACGGTGCCACACGTTGACTCTGGGTGCTCCGGGAACAGCAAGGACCATTTTTTCTACATTTTGAAATGCATTGCGGAAGAAACTACTTCGCCTGCTTGCCCAATTTGTCTGCCGGAATTTGTTGTTACGAAGGGTGACGGCAACAGGAACATGTGCTATTCCATTATAAGAAATGAAGAAAGGAAATTTGCAAATATAGAGACAGTTTCCTGCAAGGTATCCGATGACTACAATGTCTCCTGCCCTTTGCCATCAGTGACGTTTATGAGCCACCACGTTGACATCCTGACGCAGTCATCTCCATGGCTTCAATCAGGCACTGTAAACAAGTACAGGAATTAGAAATTTTTTTCGTGACCTTGAATGGATCAAATTTGAAATTTCAGAGAGGCGAGCGGTCCCTGGTATACCCTTGGCCTTCAAGAAGCTGTCAACTGGTCTAAAAGCAAGTCTTCGTTCTATCTTCAATTTTTTAAACGCACAAAAATGTTGTTCCTAAAGATCATTTTCCTTACGGGCCGCTGCGAGCGATCTCAAAAATTATAATTGTATTAAATATGACGTAACTAAAATGGAATTGTTTAGAAAATGGATATCCCGCTACCATTTTAAATGGAAGTAGGAGAACAGAAAGTATCAGTAAACTACATACTTTTATATATACTTTTATACTGCCTGAGATGAAGCTGGCATAGTGCCAACTTGGAAACAATTCGTAAAATTAAATAAGGCAACACAATAAGGATTATATCCCATTGTTTCTTTTGCAGCAAATGTGCTTCCAAGAGTATGTCGCGAAAAAATGTACAGAGCTTATGAACATCTAATTCATTTGTTCTACCAAAGATGATGCTTATAAGATATAACACAAATGCGTAACAATCAAGAAATGAGAATAATATGGCTAGATTAATATATTTTGTAATATTTTAGTTTTGTATTCAAAGAATTTACTTCAGCGTACTGAGCATTCTTGCCTCATGATGACCTACATTATTAAGTGAAACCTACAAACATGTTTTATTATTATCCGGCTGGGGACCTCAAGCAGTACGTACATTTGAAATTGAAACGTGGAGATTGCCTATTAATATTGTGCATATATGTAAACTATGATTCCCTGTGTAAGCTTTTGCGAAAAACGCACGTCGATGCCTTTTCAAACAGTCTTTCCAAGGATCACGACATACATTAATATAGCAAGCAAACTTTAATTGATTTCGATGGTGAACGGAGTAATGGGATGAAAAGTGATATGCCGAAATCAACTGCAGCAAACATTTATTTAATGATGCTGCATACCAAGTTACGTTGCCACGGTGGCATCAGTGCACGCGTTCCGTATTGACACAAATATTTCTGAAGTGATTCGCATCCCATTGTGAAAATCTTGTAAAGGTTCAGCGGCACCAGCAGAAGATCATTCATGGTGGAATAAAGTACTTTTCACATCTTCACTCTAGGATCACTACCTAATAATCTGATTCCAAAACGGCCGTCACCAAAAACAACCCAGCGGCCAAAGAAGCCGCCACCAACTTCAAGATCCAAACCGCCACCAACCCAAAAGTCATCTTTCCATTGTAAAGCGTCAGGTTTCGTCGTGGACCCCGATAATCAACATAGGTACATCAAATGTATCTGGTGGGAAAAGAGGTGGTATGCGTATTACTACAATTGCTCTGGTTCCGACTGTTACCACGTCACAAATAACAGGTGCACTCAAACTGCGTGTCCCAATTATAAACCACCAAATATTACGACACCAAAGCCGACACCCAAACCAACTCCGAAACCAACGCCGAAGCCCACCAAACCATCCGTACCAGAGGCCTCCATCTGCACAGCAGAAGGCTACTTCCCGAATCCTGAAGATAACAAGCAATACTACAAATGCGTTTGGTGGAACACAAAATATTACATATTTTATTCCAGTAGCACCTGTTTCCAGTAGCACCTGTTTCGATAGAAGTACCAACCTCTGCTCAGCGAAGGCATGTACGACCACAAAACCGTCGCAAGTAACCACAAGGTCAACAACGCCAAAGTCGACAGTACCGAGGCCGTTCATTTGCACAGCGGTTGGATACTTCCCAGATCCATACGACCCAACAAAGTATTATCAATGTCACTGGTCCGGAACGGACTGGTTCCTGTACAATAAGAAATGTATTAATTATGCTTGCTTCGATCCACGTACGCAGAAGTGCAGTTTGGGAGCTTGTGCTACCGCACCACCACCTGCCAGACCTACAACACCAGGCATAAAGCCAACTACTCCCCCAGCTCCGCCGGAGCCACCAAAGCCATGCTACCCCATTCAAGTGAATCAATATTTTGGGAAGTATGTGCTTGAAGCGAGAGGTCTAACTGGAAAGGTTACACCGTTTGACCCTGCTGATTGTTACATGTAAGTGCATATAATATTGAAGACTTAATGGTGGACAATCTTTATATTTAAATAATTGATTACAGGGATCCTCTGGGCGAGTGCTGCCCATACACGAGCACTGCAAGACCAACTCATCCGCCACCGACGCCACCTCCAACACATGCACCGGATACACCTAAACCAAGTTGCACGGTGCCACGAAGACTGTTTGGGCGGTTTGCCCCGGTAGTCATGCAGAGATCGTACGGCAGCGATTGTCCACCGTAAGCTAAGCTAAATATTCGTTATTTTATGAAAGAAGCACATTCGCATGAACATATATTTTGAAATACATTGCAGTGTTCCGACGCCTCCAAGTACAACGCCAAAGCCGACAACGCCACCTCCGCCGGAAACGCTAATGACGCCACACACAACCACAGCAACGACGCCATGCCCTGGAAGGGGTAATGGCCCGTCAACACCAAGAATCGTTACGCCAGCTACGAGAAGGCCACGAACCACTACTCCAGGGCTACTGCTCCGACCCGACCAAGGACAACTCCATGCAATCCGAATGCAAGAAGGAAGGGTCAGCATGGAGATCCGTGCGAGTTAGTTGAAATTCTAAACAAATGATGTCCTCGGTTACATGAAATACACAACTTATATTAAATTATTCTCGAATTTAGGGATACTCGACCTCCACCGACACGGCCTCCAACAAAACCACCAACGCAACCGCCAACTCCGCTGCTGACACCACCTCCAACGCCTCCTGCGCCGTCTCCTCCGCCGCCACCTCCCCCAACTCCTCCGCCGCCACCGCCTTCAACTCCGCCAATAACTTGGCCGACCCCAACACCAACCAGTCCGCCAACAACTTCGACACTGCCACCACCAACGCCTACTCCAACTCCTCCTCCGACACCACCCCCAACGCCGCCACCAACCCCAGAGCCAACCCCAGCACCATGTATTTATCAAAGGTCTCTCTACCGAAGAAGGACTACGGGATATCCAGGCAAAAGGGCACTGTTCGGTCGTTCTTCGAACGAGCCAACTATTGTGTCTCCAGAATTTTGCCGCACGCATCCAAGTCATAGATGCTGCGAAGGATACACTCCACCAACAGACCCACCGCAGCCACCAACGCCTCCACCCACACCACCTCCAACGTCAGCACCGACTCCTCCTCCGACACCACCTCCAACCATTGTGCCTACAGAGCCACCAGTCACACCGTTTGATTGTTCAAATTTTGATGACAATCGAGACCAGTGCGAAATGCACAACGAGACATGCGCCTTTGACTGTGAAATCCAGAAGTGTATTGATATCCGTGACGTCAATGTCGCATTTGATAAATGTATTCAACGGTGCTACAGCGCATGTCCTTGTCGGACACCCGGCTGCACTTACAACACATTGACCGATCGATGTGAGCTGTACACCGATCTTTGCAGTCGCCACAGAAACGATGCTTGGGCGAATGAATGTTGGAGAGGTTTGCACAAATTTTATGGCAAACAATATCCAACAATACATTATGTTTATAATGGGGGCGTATGCAATAACACTGATCTTGGAAACGTTGGAAATTGTGAGATTGAAGAGACAATAGCTGCTGTCAACTGCGGTTATAATGGTACTGACAAATTAGAGGACCAGTACGGTATTCTATATTTGCCGGATAAGGAGTTTCCAGTCTATGACCCCTATGGCGTAATAAGAGCCGACACATCGCAAATGATTAAACGGGGCGGCGGTGACAAGTTTAAAAGAATTTACAATGTATCAATTTGGGGAGACTTCAATAAGAAAGGCGATCGAGTACCAGGTAGAAAGGTTGGAATAAGCTACTCAATTCCTATTTCACGGGATGGACTGTACGAATTGATCTTGAAACTTGTTGATAACATTTGGGACGATCCTGGACACAGGGTACGAATGGTATATCCCCTTTATAAAATACGGTAACATCTGCGTCGTACTTATTTGTGTATTTGTATTCTAGGGCTTTAATGTCTTCTTCAATGGGATGCAGATACTGTCCGAAATGGACATTGTTCTTCACAGTGGAGGAAAGTTCGTTTGCAATGATTGGATTTTAAACTTCAAAGTTGACAACGGAGGCACAAGGCTTCATATGAAAGGTTATGAAAGTAGTTACATTTTGAACGGTCATATTGAATTTGCTCTATATTACGGATATTGTGGAGAGCGAGATGAGGATTTTCACATTTCCGGATTTGCGGTGAACCGGTTTACAAATAAAAATGTTCGCGGAAGGACTATTCA